>LNAR01000554.1:16462-49137 GCA_001630585.1 Pseudogymnoascus sp. BL549 | reverse complement strand
TCCTCCAATCCCTAGAGGAATGTGGACCGCGGGGTATGCTGTACTATACTTCCTATCCATACCAGTGCATACTATGTGTGACGAATACCTTCCTCCTGACATGCATACTCAAAACTCCACATTTACATCTCCTCTACCTACGCTCTACTTACTTACTACTTTCGTCCACCAACCCCATACCCATACCCATCCCTACTCCATCCATAACCATAACCATGCAAGTAATAAGGTCCTCTTTCTCAACCTGTCTATGTCTTTAAACTGCTGTTACTTCCTCCGCACTCCAGGCCTTAAATCGACTATATCCCTATTCCCTATTCCCTGGACATCAAACCGTTATCTGAAAGCCCGATATTTCATGCCACCACCGCCACACCAAACAACGCCCCCAACATCCTACCCAGCCTCGGACCACGACCACTCAACTTCGTCTATTCCAGTTCTTCCACATCCCAATCACCCATAAAACATATCTGATTCGTCCAGACATTGGAGTAGTGGCTGTCTCTATCTCACTCTTTTTTTCCTCCTCCTCTCTTTTGCCTGTTGTTACAACATGCCTCTAAGTGGCCCTCGACACTTGCCTCGTGAATAATTGGTGGGGATTCAATCCGCCCTATACATACATACAACCGTTGGACCATCTTTTAATAACCTGTCGCAGATACATAAAGGCTATACATACAAATATATACGTATACCTCTATATACTCCCCCAGGACTTTATTTGCCCTCGTGCCATTTTCGTTACATCTACGGCAAACTTTCGCCGCTCCGGTTCCTGGTCAGCTCTTCTCGGCGTACTGCACCCGAGTTGCTGTGTACGCTCTTTCTACTTCTTCCAAGGCTTCCCTTCCGGGATTTCAAGTAAATACCCTGAGGGGGGCGACTTTTTTACCAGTTCCTGCCGTCGCACAAATCCTACCTTGGAAAAATCCTTCATTGAAAATTCTTTTGCACCGGAGCAAGCATCTAACGGCAGTTATCGGAATTCTTTTTTCTTCGGAGAAGTAGAACGTTGCCTTTTGTTCACTCGTTTTGTTGGCCAGCCTTGCTTGCTGGCGCATTCTATTAACGAGAGTCGCTTTGGGAAGGATTCATTGAGTGCGGATCTCCAGCTTCCGAAAACTTTCCCAGGCTTGCTGTGGAAATTCTAAGAATTAAAGTATCAATCTTTCATCGCTCTAGACCATTGGAAATTTGATGCGACGAGACTCTTATACCCTCTCTCGTCGATCGTCGTCGCTCCTTTTCACGACTATCACCGTCGCCCCACAACCAACGCATTGAAGCATAGCATGGCAGCGCCAATGCATAATAACTACCCACGATCACCCATGCAGTCCTCATATGATTCCTCTTCTGTGTCCTCGGCGGCATCCCCGCAGGCACAGCAATATGGCGGGGGACTCGTCGGCCCATCGCCTCGACTGAGCGGGCAGCCTCACCACATCATCCTCCCGCCGACGAACTTCCACGCCCCATACCAGAATTCCTATCACCCAGGAGCCGCCTCGCCTGGACCGCAAGGGATGGACTCAATTGCCTCGACTGGGTCGTCGGGCGGGACACCAGGTCTGCCTTCGGCGCAAATGAATGCTAATTTCCAGGCTCAGAAGAGAGCATACCGTCAGCGGAGGAAGGATCCAAGTTGCGATGCGTGTCGAGAGCGAAAAGTCAAGTGTGACGCCACGGAGACTACGAGCTGCTCTGAATGTTCGAGCCGGAATGTGAAATGTCAGTTCACGAAGGAGACCAACAGGAGGATGTCGTCTATCAAGCAGGTTCAGGATCTCGAGAAGCAGATATCCCAGGTGAAGAGGGAGAATGCGCAATTGCGCTCGCTCATGAATATCCGAGAGGGTCAGACGGAAATGGATCAGGACGAGTTGACGCCTACGACATTGCTCCTCCCGGAGATCGGGTCGCATCCAAAGAGCCGGAAGCAAGCGCCCCCTCCACCCGACCTCTCTAGAGTTCGCACGAATCTACGGAACTACGGGCGAGGCATATTTAAACCGCCTGCGCCCTATAGACAAATTGGATCCCAGGCGCACTTCAACCCGGAGAGGCCTCCGTTGCCCCCGAAGCATATTGCGGATCACCTCCTGGAATCCTACTATGCTTCGATTCATACAGTCATACCCCTCTTGCATTGGCCGACGTTTCGGGGAGAATATGAGGATGCTTACCGTATTAGTACGCTGGAACGGATACCCACAGCATGGGTCTCTTTATTCTTCTCGGTGCTCGCTGTCGGCGTCATCTTCAGTTCAGAGCCCAGTATTCAACGGCCTCACAAGGGCAAGGAGTACATCGAGGTGTCGCGGATGTTGACCGATCTGTGGAACGACGAGTTTACTATCGACCACGCCAAAGCAGCACTATTAACAAGCATCTTCCTCACGGAAGTGAATCTCAAGTCCGCAGCATGGACGTGGCTCGGAGTCGCCACAAGAATCGCGCAGGATATTGGTCTCCATATAAATACAGGGCCATGGCCTCTTGTCGAGGGCGAGATGAGGAGGAGGGTATGGTGGTCGATATATGCTTGGGATAGACTCTTGTCAATCGAAATGGGTCGCCCTCTTCTCATTGAAGACGCCGACTGCGATGTGGCATTACCAGCCGCGATTGATGACCACTACATCCGCGACGACGGCATGCATGCCCCTAATGGAGCCAATCCTCACACTCACCTCCTACTACCTACTATCCACGTCGTCCGCAGCATCTCCCAGCTCCGCAAGACGATCAAGAGCCCCACCATCGCTCTAACAACTCTCACAACCTTCGACGGCCACTTCCGCGCCTGCCTCGCCACCTTCCCTGCCCCTTTCAATATGGACTCCCGCGAGCCCCTTGACCCCTGCTCTCTCTCTCCTATTATCTACCTGATGAACACCCGCATAATCCTACACCGCCACAACCTCTCCACCTCCTGCACCCCCGACATGCGCGCCAACGCAATCGAGCAATGCCTCCGCATCGCCCTCGAAACAACCCACCTCCTCGCGCGCGCCTCCGCCCCGACCCGCTCCCCCAACCCGCCGTACCACCCCCAGCCATCCCTCCTCGGCGCAACCGCCAGCACAATGCTCACGACGCACATATGGCGCTGCACACTCATCCTGCTGTTTTGCGCGCACTTCGACGCCGCGCTGACATGCATACGCACCTCTGCATCCATTGGGCGAAACCGCGATGCCAACGTCGCATGCGGCCGAAACCTCGTCTTCTTCCTTAATACGCTGCTGGAGCGCCGCAGGGCAGGCGCGCGGCCGAGAGACATGTCGGATGAGGAGGTTGTTGCGTATGTGAGCGGGGACATACAGGCGACTACGGATGGGGGGTGGGTGTGGCAAGGCAGCGAGACGGGGATGGCGCTGAATTCCCGGACTAGTGCGGGGTTCCCTGGCGATGACAGGGAGGGCGTGTTTAATGGGACGATGAAGGGGAGCCTCACTGATAGCGAGATGAATGATTGGGGGGGATGGGAGAGAGTGGAGTACCTCGTCGGCATGCTGGCTCGGGACGATGATGAAAGGGAGAGATTCCCGCCGCAGAGCGGTGTGGGAAGTGCGTATACCTCGCCCGTTGCCCCCCTGAGGGAGGAGAGGGAGGCGCCGAGAACGTCGACGGACCGAATTAGCATCGCCAATATCATCTGAGCAACGAGCGCGACAAATGCAGGACAGGGGGCCGCATCGGCATCTACCCGACTCCCCCTTCCCACGGAGCAACAGAGCAGTATCGTCGCACCGGCTCTCTGACAGTTATGTTGGCTCAGAGACACTGCAAGTAGCCGCTTCCTTCAGCGGCAGGCTGCGTGCACTCGTGAGGGGTAACGGGAGGGACGCGGGGACATGACTTATTTTTTTCTTTTCTATTGTTGGATATACGAGAACCATGAAACTTGTTGTTGAAGATTTTATGTATGCCCGGATGAGACGGCAGGCAACTGCCGCGGATAGAGATGTACATACAAAGAGACGACTCTGACGGCCGCATGGTGTGACAGAGACAAAGGGTACGGCTATTGCAGCCGCTTTGGATACACGAGATTCCCAAAGGAAGAAGCGTTCCGGCTTCTGGCCCGTCGAGGGCATGTGGGACTTAATGTTGGGGTGGATTGGTAGATTTGTGTGTGCCTAGTTTATACCCAGTAAATTTATGACTTTGTTTGCCTCGTTCGTTGGCTCCGAATTTGTCATATTTGAGTGAGGTTCTCTGCGGCGGAGATGAAATGGCGCATCTGCAAGTCTGGTATATGTGGAAGTTAGATGGTACTCTGCGCGGATGTGATACCGGATGAGCGGGGAAATGTCTCACTATCCTGCGAATTCGCCAGCGAACACAGTATGTTATGGTATATTCTCGGGAAGCAATTTTGTCAATCGGCTTATTTCAATAATCCTGCTAGTTGGTGTGAGGAGTGTTTATAGTATATACAGTAGGTGTACAGAAACGACAGCGCAAAAAAAACAGGCATCCCAACCCCTTCCAAAACCCCATTCCCAAAAAAAAACCCCTCATATCAAAACACCAAGCCCCGTCATGTGGCACTTATCCCTCTCCGATCGTACACGTCTTTCTGCTCCTCACAGTCCCTTCTTGTCTTGTCTAATTTCCAACGGTCGAACAGCACGGCGCCAATGACCCCTCCGGCGGATTATTCATCCTCCCCAACAACCAATCCGTCAACCCCACCACCCTCGCCCCAACGCCCCTCTCCCAATTCCCCCCCTCCTGCACATGCTCAATAACATGCTTCACAATCCTCCCCTCCTCATCAAACTGAAAAATAAACAATCCCGTAAACTCATCCTCCGCCCTCGTCGCCACAGCCCCGCCCTTATCCCCTCCCATCTTCTTCCCAATCGTGCGCCACCGCACCACCAGCTGCTCGCGGGGCGGTACGCTCGTAGGATCGAAACTGGACGGGCCGGGCGACTTCACCATTCGCTCGGATAGTATCTCGAGGCGCACGTTGCCGATTATGGGGACGCGGCCCCAGGCGATGGGGGAGGTCCAGACGGCGGCGATGTAGGCGACGCGGCCGTGGACGGCGGGGAGGTGGGGGTGGGTTGAAGGGAAGAGGTGGAGCGATATTTGCGGGGAGAGGATGGCGGTGGGGAGAGGCGTGAGGAGGAGGGAGGGTAGGAGTGGTTGGAGGGTTCGTAGGGCTGGAGAGGAAGTTAGCTGCCGTACGTAGGTGGGATGGGGGATTGGGTCGCGACGTACTCTTGCCTAGCTTGAGGGTGCGCTCATCGGGGGGCTGGTAGTCTTTGCCGCTGCCCTCAGGCTGGTGAAGTGGGAACGAACCCGTGAATGATGTTGTGGCGGTTGTGGAGGGCGCTGCGACAGCGGCATAGCTGCGCGCGCATACTTGTTGGGCAGATAGAGATAGTGGGCGGAGGAGCTGTAGCTTGCGAAGGGCTGGGCCGTTGCGACGGAGCATGAGGCGCGTGGAAGACATCAGCCTGGCAATCGATTGAGGCCTATCGAAGACATGGAGTCATTGAAAAGTGATTGTTGTTATTGCATGAGTACTGTGCTGAAGACAGAGCTATGGTGGTGGAGGGAGACCTTGGGGGTCAGAGCAGGATTTCGCTAATCGCTATCATGGAGCCGCCACTAAACCAAACTGCGGAATAAAGGCGTCATAACGTCGGGATGGGCACAATGCGCAGAATTCCCAGAATGAGTACAAATCGTATAAACTGCTCACAATTTCAATAGAAGCATCTCGCATTCACTCGTGTTTACATCGGTTTGTTTACAATTAATGCCCGTTGCCACAGCTTCCCAAACTTTTCCCGTGATGACGCAGCTTTGATGATACCGGCGCTAAATGGAGATAACACTCGCTTAGACTGCCCCATTTGTCGTTCGTCCCCTGTCAGCGCGCCTCTTAAACGACTCCTCGCGCGGCAGCCAGTCTGTCTTTCTGGTAAGCCTCCGCCTCCTCCATCTCTCCATCTCCAGACCACGGATCTGCTACTGCCTTCAACCACTTTTCCGCAACCTCACTACAAAACGAACCTTCCGACGCCTCTACGTCCTTCTATACAACACCCATTTTATTATTTTCTGCAATTAATCCGCCATCATGAACCCAGAGTAGTACGTTCAGCTCCTGCGGGCCCTGCCTGATTCCAGACTTGGCCATATAAAGATTATTGAAACCGTCCGACTGACTTTTGTTCGCACCATAGTGTATACACCACTTCCCATCACAACCATCTCAGCCTCACAATCGGAATGAAATGGCGATAACAGCTGGACCCTGGACAGCTCGACCCCAACATGCAGGTGCTGACGTGGATCCCTCCAGATACGATTACCTCTTCAAGCTCCTCCTTATCGGAGACTCCGGTGTTGGAAAGTCTTGTTTGCTCCTGCGATTCGCAGACGACACCTACACTGAGTCGTACATCTCCACCATCGGTGTTGACTTCGTACGTTACTACAACCCGAGAGACAGATAGACGGCGACTGACGAAAGACAGAAAATCAGGACGATTGAGTTAGATGGCAAGACCGTGAAGCTACAGATTGTATGACTCTCAGCAGGCACCCCACCAAAGACACAGGCAACCGGGCGCTAACACAAAGATACAGTGGGATACCGCCGGACAAGAGCGCTTCAGGACCATCACCTCGTCCTATTACCGTGGCGCGCACGGCATTTGCGTCGTCTACGATGTTACCGATATGGACTCTTTCAACAACGTTAAGCAGTGGCTGCAAGAGATCGACAGATATGCTACAGAGGGTGTCAACAAGCTCCTCGTAGGCAACAAGAGCGATATGTCGGACAAGAAGGTCGTTGAGTACACAGTTGCCAAGGTATGAAGCCTCCAGGTGACGCTGTCACATGACAGAGCATGGGTCCTGTGGTCATCTGCCACAGGCCCTGATTAGAACAAAGAGTCACTAACACTTTGCCTCAGGAATTCGCCGATTCACTGGGCATCCCATTCCTCGAGACCTCCGCCAAGAACGCAAGCAACGTCGAGCAAGCCTTCCTTACCA
Organism: Pseudogymnoascus sp. BL549; assembly: GCA_001630585.1. Lineage (NCBI taxonomy): Eukaryota > Fungi > Ascomycota > Leotiomycetes > Thelebolales > Thelebolaceae > Pseudogymnoascus > Pseudogymnoascus sp. BL549. The sequence goes on along the minus strand of LNAR01000554.1, from coordinate 42,099 downwards.
TGGCCCGCCAGATCAAGGAGCGCATGGGAACGACGACCGCAAACAACAAGCCTACCGTGCAAGTCACCGGCGGGCAAGGAGTACAGTCAGGATCCGCTGGCGGCTGCTGTTAGATACTTCGAAACGCGTTCCATTCATTCATCGGCCCTGCAGACTGTTTACACCATGGATTTCCAGTTTTTTCGTCGTCTCGCATTAGAATCGCGTTTCGTGTCTGACCCCGCATCGACGCAACCCCCGATCAGGCTACCTTAATAATGGATGACGAGACGGGAGAGAGGGCCAGGTTGATTTCGCCCCATGATATGTGGCTTCCGCAATAGTCCCACGGCGATGCTTGACTTTCTTTTCTCCCGAGGGCTTTGTTTTCAGGGATGGTAGAGGAGAGCTGGATTGTGCAATAGGCGTGGATGGGGATATTTTCCTGATTTTTGATGTGTTACATGCCCCCCCTTTTTTGTTCCCTGGCAGAGCTGCGTTGTTGTTTTGTTAGGTTGCGCCTGGTTATTTTTTTTCGATCGGTTCCTTAGTTTCCCAGATAGGCAAGAATGGGAGACTGGTGAATACTTTGACTCTTTTTTGGTGACTGTGTTGAGTGTGATAGACTGTTGTTGCCTGTTTTACTTGAGACTGGGGCGACTCGTGATTCCCACGTTTACAGGGGTTGATTTGGGTTACTTAGCTGTCATGTGTGGGGTGCCTAACGCGACTTAGACGCTGACTTTAATGACATGTGTTTAATATACTGTTACACGGTAGTCAATCCAAGTGTGCCAACGAAGTGGGGGGGGAGCCAGAAACAAGGTTAAGAATTCCAGTGCGGTTTATTCCCGCTATATTGAAGTCCGCGATGTCCAACCCGCCGACACACCGAGAAGCAGACTCGTGCAAGAGTTACATCGTAGGTATTTAAACCATTTCATTACTTCTATTGGTTTGTCATCAATATTCTTGCTCGCTCCCAGCGCATAGGTGTCCAAATCCTCATTCAATAATCCCGACCAAGTCATCATGCGTGGAAGAAGCAAAGCCCATCCTACGCCCCAACTCCAACCTTCTCAGTCAATAAGACAGTTCTCTCGTATTACATATCCTCATCATCATCTCCCCTCAACCTTTTCTCTGCCACTTCACGGATCTTCTCTCCCAATACCCTCCTCTCATATCTCTCGGCAACCTTGACTGCTGCCTCCATCATCCTGCCAGTCTGATCCTTCATCAAGCCCACCAACTCAAGCGCCTTCATACCTCTCTCCTCTCCCTCTCTACACTCCACCGCCAATAACTGCAAGAGGGTCTTATCGACCTCCACATCCCTTCTCGCCAGCTCAGTGCGCTGCGAGTGTGTTGAATGAGTCGCCTCCAGCAAGTCACCCAGCAAACTCGATAGTAGGTTATTTCTCACAAATGCCTCTTCAAGCTTATCCTTCTCCGTTTGCCCATTCGCCACCTCCTCGTCCTCTTCGTTCACGACGCGCGATGAAATCGGGATGGCGAAGTCGAACTCGGAAAGCAGTGGCTTGGGGAAGTACGGGTGCTTGTCCTGACCCTTGAGAATAATGCAGTGGAATTTTCCATCTGCGACAGCTACCGGCCAGTAGCTCTCTGTCTTGCGGCCTGACGCGAGACGCGCGAGGAGCTTTGTATCAAGGAGGGGTACCCAGCGCCCTTGCGAGGGTGTGCGCCAGTGGAGCAGCGTAAGCAACGTGCCAGTCGAGTCATAGATGCAGGGGTCACCGGAGTCAGAGAAGAAAACTGACTTCACGGTTGCTCCCGGGGGCAAGGCAACCACATCCTCAGACTGGCACGTTTCGTCACGCTTGACGTTATCGATGCTGTAGAGGAGGGTGGTGTTGCCGTCAGCGCCGACGGGACCGTTGCCCATTGTCAGGACATAGTCGCGCCACGAAGCACAGGTGACAGCTGGGGAGGACTTCTGGCGGTAAACACGGTAGGGAGTCAGGAAGAGGGTGAAGACGCGGATGTAGTTTGCGGAGGTAGTGACGGTGATGAAGGACTCAGAGAGGGAGATGGCGGTTATACTCTCACCCTTGGGGAGCGTGGTGCGCCAGTCCGAACGCTCTGTCCAAGTCTCATGGGGTCGGTAGAAAAGAGTTGCATCGACATCGTCGTGGGGCTGTGCTGAAAAGAGCGTTCCGTGGGTTGATAGACACGCTTTGTCGTAGAGGAAAGTGTCAGTAAAGTGGAAGTCGCGCTGGAAATCGCGGTCGTAGAACTCGACGGTCACGGTGTGATGGGTGTCTTGATTGACAGTCCAGACGAACCCGAGGAGGTTGAGACAGAGGTATTTTCGGTCTCCTTGCCAGGGCGTGGCGCCCGGTTGGAATGCTACATGTGCGCGAGATTGCCAAACGGAACTGATGGCTTGGCGCTTGCTCCAGTGGGTGTCATCATCCATCACATCCACTGGCCGCTTACCATTGAAATTCAGCCCAGTGGCATAACCAGCTCCGTCGTCGTCTTCTATAAAGTCATCATCGCCACCCATCACAGAGCCTAGGATGTCATCGACAGTATCTGGCGAACCTCCACGGAAAGGGCGCAGGGGCATGTCGGTTTTGGAGTGGCCATTTTGCCTCTGGATGTTTCCGGAAATCTCTCCTAGGCGTTGCGCGCCAGTATGTTCCCCTGGTGAGGGTTGGAGTCCGAGCTCTAGAAGACCGGCATGCTCCTCAGGGACGATATCATAGTGGATATAAATCTCGCCGTCTGTGTTGGAGAATGACAGTAGATTGTGTCGAGGATGCCAGGCCAAATCCATGACTTTTGCATAATCATGCCTGGCGATTACTTTCTGGGTCTTCGTGTTCCAGAGCAAAATCGATCCGTCCTTTCCAGCAGTAGCAAGAATAGCTCCGTTTGGTGACCAAGCCAAAGCTGTGACGTCTCCCATATGCCCATTAGTGAATGTTCCTTGAACTTTCCAGTCGCCTGTCGATATTATCTGGATATCCCTTGTGGCTGTAGGCGCAGCGAATGCTGTGCCGTTGGGATGCCATGCAACCATTGAGCTGATTTCGGAGTCGGTGTCAACGTTGCGGATAACACCGTCGACTCTCGAAACAAGCTCCGGCTCCTCGGCCGAGAGTTTGTAGATATACACTACTCCATCTGTACATGATAGTGCAATGTATTTTCCGCTGGGGTGATATGACAGATGTTTGACGGGCTTTCCCTGATCCCTCAAATAAATGCAGGTGTTCGGGTCTGAGACCTTCACAATCTTCACAGTAAGCTCGTCGCTTGCAACTGCAACCCAGATTTGATCAGGGGAGAGCTTGACATCTCGGATTGGAAGTGTGCACCGGACAAGGAATTTATCGAAGGCGTTGGTGACCATGGAGTACATGCTAACCGTTCCATCTTCGGAACCGGCTATGAAGAAGTCTTTCTACATAAAGAATCAGTATAGTTCAATCCAGAAGTAATCATAAAAACCTACCGCTGCAGTGACACCCAGATTTTGCTCCTGGCAATCATCAATGTTCGTTGGTTCGCCATCGCTCATATACGTGTAGATGCGGATAGTATTGTTGCTTCCCACGGTAACTAATTTGCTCCCGTCAGGGGTATATGTACAGTATGTCGGTCCCTCCGTATGCGCCGGGCGCCCGCGAAGTTTAATCTGCCCAGCGGTAGCCATTTTCTTCAGTGTTGTGGGAAAATAACCGTCGGCGCATGGAAGTGGTGATGTTGAGAATGGCAGACACGGGACGAATTCGCGGTGGACGCGACGCGACAAAAGACCACTTACGCTCGCTGGACCCCTGTCGCTTCTCCAATCGGACCAACCCCACTTCCCTTGCTACCCCTCGCATTCGAGATCCGACTTCAGATTCAACCGCAACCAAAACCACAGGCTTCAAGATGTCGCACTCAACGGATCCCGGCCACTTTTTCCAGTCGGATGCTTCGGAGGCAACCCGCGCGCGGCGGGCAGCGAAGTCCGGCAACAAGAATGGCGACCCTATCAAGCTGACGTCTAAGCTCTTAGATGTAGTTGTAGACCCGTTATCGCCGAATTGCCTCTTTGTGGCAGAAAGTGCCGGGTGTATCAGGAGAGTCAACGTTGAAGTAGGTGAGCCAACCCACTTCGAAGTGACGTATAGCTGGACAAAGCTGACTATTGGTGCTATAGTCTAAAGACACGAAGACTGTTTATCGTGGCCCAACTGCCCCTCTTACCTCGGTGGCTATCGGCGGACACAATGGTCAAACAATATTCGCAGGATGCTGGGACAGAGATATTTGGAGTTGGGACCGGGACACTATGGCCATGGTCAAGAAGTTCAAAGGACACTCGGACTTCGTCAAGACCGTTGTCTGCGTGAACATCTCGGGCAAAGATGTATGCGCCAAACCCCCCCTGCCTATATTTCGAAACACAGGACTAGACTGACCAAACGGACCATAGTGCTTGATTAGCGGAGGAGCAGACAAAAAGATAATCGTCTGGGATGTTGCTACCGGGCAGCGATTGCACACCATACGGGATAAGATGGATACCCTTCTTGCCATCCAGCATCTTGCGATTGACCCAGTTGACTCGACCCCTGATGAAATTATTTTTGTCACGTCCAGCAGCGACCCAAAAATCCGCAGGTGGCGCACTACTCTTACTTCCGGGGAGCAGATACTGGAAGACGTGGACAGCAACGCAGCCGTGGCTACCAAGGCAGATGGCATCAACGAGCACGAGACAAGTGTATACAGGTTGCTCTTCGATTCCGACTACGGCGACTTATGGTCGGCAAGCGCTGATGGCAATGCAAAGTGCCTATCAAGAAGCCGTAATTGGGCAACAGAGGACACATTTGAACAGGGAGACTATGTTCGCTCTGTTGCCCTTACTCCGGATTGGGTTATCACAGCTGGGCGAAATGAGGATGTGAAAGTTTGGGACCGTAATACTGGAAAACTCCATCACATATATGATGGCCATTTTGAGGAAGTTACTGGGTTATCAATCATAAAGGATGGAAGGCAAGTCGTCAGTGTAAGTATTGATGGCACTGTGCGTACGTGGCCGCTGGACAAGGTATCCCTCGATAAGGCAATAAAGGAGAAAGAGGAGAAGGACAAGGGGGTCGTCAAGGAAGTTGAACCAGTTGTTGCAAAGGGTTTGATGACGGCAGACGAAGAAGCCGAGCTGGCTGAGCTTATGGACGATAGTGATTAGAAGCCATTTTTTATAAATATACCCCCGTCTTGCCTTCGTCGCATTAGTGGGTTCATCTTATATGACTCTGCCTATTAACAACCCCTTTGTGGTATATGAATATGCAAGTGCAAGTCTTTCAATTTCTCGGCGGAGAATCGAGCTTGTTTGTTCATGGAAAACTATGTCCTGCCCCAAGCCGGCGTCAAACTTTCCAACTCCAACCTCTGCCTCCTTCTACAATTTCACAACAGCCAACTGCTTTGTCTCCAACAAAGCAACAACAGAAACCATATAGCCAGTTTTTTACTGCTGGGTTCGTATCTTCGAAGGAATAGGCTTCTTATTGGTGCTATTTCATCGCACCTTCGTTACAAACCTCGACTACATGCTTTCTAACGCACCTTACTGCCACATCACACTTCAAATCTAACTACGAACACAAAACACCACGTCCCTTCTATGGATTTCTAACTGCCATCATGGAGAACGATTTTAAGAAGGGTAAAAAGCACTTAGATAAAGGCCCTATCTCGAAGTCAGAGACTCGCCGAGTTGATTTCCACGAAGTGAAAGAACCCGAAGTTGAAAGCTCAGACCATTCTACCATAGTAGAACCTCGGCGAGATAAGACGGGTTTCATGAATGATTTCGATGAATACATGGAAGACCGCACGGTGAAGCAGATCATCGCACTGGGATGTGATGTCTCTGTTAGCAAGAAAGTTGTCTCTGACACCTTGGATCGAATCGAGCAACTCGGACAGCATCCAGCTCAGCCTGATCGAACTGCCAGAGTCGAGATCTTGTAAGTGGCTATCTAAGTTTTAACTTTGTGTTTGATGGCTTGACTTCATAGATAAATGATCTGACTCTTATCCAGTTATTTCATCTCGCACATCATGCAATCACACTCAAGACAGATGTTGATCCAGCAAGCCTCCAATCCATTCAAGAACCCCAGACACATGGCTGTCGTCATGACTCGTCTTATGGAGCTATACCTTACTAGCAACCCTTCAATCCGCTTCCTCATCATCACCTACCCCATGCACCATCTTTCTCTCATGCTGGCCCTACGCGACCACATTGGGGTAGACGTCTTCAAGGTTGTCACCATAATCCCAGCACCTCCATTCGGTCAGCGAACATCTAGTCTTTTACGGCACTTGGATGGGGAATCCATATCCGAGCGCAAGTCTCCTACTATGCCCAAATTCAATGAGACTTATAACCCACTGCCTAATCCTTTCCTCACTCCCGACCAACCAAGCAATGAAATTGGGAAGCCAGACTTCGTTCTGTATACAACCTCACCCCAAGACACGGTGGAGCGTGTCCCGATTCGCATCGACTTACTCATTGAAGAGATCGAAGATTTCGTTAATCCACCGGAAGACATTTCTCCTGTCATGGCGCCTCGTCCAGCAATTTCATGGGACCCAGAGCCAACAGGCCTGCCACACCCCCTCTCCAATATCACGAGAGCCGGCACTTCTACGCCACTCGAGCCTATCGATCTCGATGCCGCTGTCAGATACCAGACCTCCAAGCTTATGGCCAAGTACCAATACCAGCGACTGAAGCGGTTCCCCGGTGCCCCTCCACGCACCGCGGCAGTGGTCAACGCCCAATGGGACCACACCTACAAGAAGGTCTACAGGGAGTTTCGAAAGATCAAGCTCGCGAAAGGCAGAGGTGCCAGTGTTGCCTCCCTCAACCCCAGCGATGACGAGAAGGCAGATGATGAAGGCGATCCTGGGAGTTCTGATAGTGAGATTGATGTGGCGAGCATCATAACCTTTGGCAGCGTTGTCAAGGATGACACGGGCCAAACGGCTGTCAACGAAAATCCTTTCGATTCCTACGTCGTGCCAGATGATGCGAGCGTTGGGACCGTCGAGCGCAACCCTGTCGACTCGGAGGAGGAACCAGACAACGCGAGTTTACCCACTGTCCAACATCTCTCCGTCGACTCTGACGCAGAGCCAAAGTCCGCCGGTGAAGCCAGCTCCCCTTCTCGCCCTGTGAGGAAGAAGTTCTCTTTCGAATTGTCAATGTCGTACTCGTTTGAGAGGAAGGCCGGTGACAGACAATCTGGGTTCTGGGAAGCATACGCGCAGGACCACATTTGATGGAGAGTGCGCATTGCAAGGTCCATTGGCGGCGCACTTTTTATGATTGTACGATTTATTGAATTACAGACATTAAACAAATGATTCACTGCATGCATGTTATTTTTCCACGCGGCATGGGGATTTTTGCTTTTTTATAAAAAAAAAATTGAAAACGAGAAAAAAACACTTTCGGACAAAATTCGAACAGAGGGATCGACAACCTGCGTTTCTATTCATTTTATTTTTATTTTTATAAGCAGGCGGGAGGGTTATACGCTCTTCTACTGAGTTATTTAGCTCAGATTTTCAGAAAAGGCGGACGGAATATCTCTTTGCGGTGGTTTGATAAGCAGTACGAGAGAAGATGAGAATGAGAAGGTAGCGTCGAGGATCCGATGGGGGTTTTCACAACACCAAAGATAGTAAACCAAAGTCTGTTGTACGACTAACTACAATAAAAAAATACTTTAAAACATGCCTCTATGTCTTATTCGTGCACCACTTGTGAACCCTAAATACCTTAAATAACTGATGCCCCTCTCTGCTAGCGATTCATCAGCACCCATAGATGAATCTTTGTCCAAACGGAACGTGGCTGAATCAATTCCCACTTTCAAAAGACGTGGACTGCTTTGGATCTGACTGCGAGGGTAGTTTGGTGTGAACAGCTGCGGCAGAGGGGTGGGGGGATGGAGTGGTGATGGTATAAACTGACGGCGTGAGCTTTGATGCGGTGACAGCATACTCGCAGTGGCAGCATACAGCATCCGAAGTGGCTGTGTTTGCAGCCAGCATCAGTTTTCGAGTTCTTCAGTAGACTCGCCCGCAGACTTGTCGTTGGTGTCACTCTTCCTCTACGTTTGTGATTCCTGTCCATATTGTTGGAACCCCCCCTTATATCAACCCCCCTCCCCGACGAGACTCAGACAGGCTCTTACAAATTCTACAATTCACCACATCACATCACATCACCTCCCCCCAATCAAGCGAAAATACACACGACTCTGTTCCGAGAAACGGATCAAAATTCCATTCATTCACACCACGCACACCAGGCTATTTATCCAGCCATCTTCAACCTCCACAGCCATCTCAGGCAACGTACGCACATACAATTACACCTTCCCTCCTTCCCTCCTTCCCCATGTCCAAATAAACAAATTAATCCCCGCCATCCTAATATACTAGCAGCACCCACCCCTAGGCCCGCCCATCGCCAAAGAATCGAAGAACAAAAAAAACGAAAAAGTCGCAACAAAAAAAGGCCCCCCCTCCCGCCATCAGCAGTGCATTGCGCTGCTGCGGTTCTGGCGCCCCGCGCCAGTATAATAGATATTTGTACAACGCCAACCGCCTCATTCCAAAGCATATCAAAGAGAATCATAATCCTACACCCCCCATATACAGACCCGCCTAAACCTGTCCCTGCCGTGCAGCCCTCTGCAAGTTCCGCATAAGCGTCTCCATCATCCCCGCCGAATCAGTGTCCACATCCGGGATATCGGCCGACATCGACATCCCCTGTATCCCATCCATAGGTACAGGCTCTGCTATTTTCGCATCCGCCATCGTGACATTTGCACCGTTGACGCCGGTGGGCTTGGCATCCACCACTTGTGGTTGCGATTGCGGTGGTAGATTACCCAACACCGGGCCCGCCGTCACAGCAGTAGTCGAAGGCGCAGGCGCAGGCGCAGCAAACACCTTCTTCCCAACAGCATGATAAGTATCCGAGTAAAAACTCTTCACCGGCGCACTATACCCCTGCGAGAAATTCTGTGTCACCGGCGGCGCGTTCTCAGTCGCGTTCATCTGCGGCTGCAACGCCGCCTGCGCCAGCGGAGAAGACTGTGGTCGCGATGGGGGGCGGGAGTAGTACTGAGCCGCGGGACTCGTGCGTGCAGACTGCTGCTGTTGTGGAGGTGTCGGGACGCGGTTGTTTACCTGCTGCTGTTGCTGTGGGGGTTGGTACTGTTGTGCATTCCACTGGCCAGCAGCAGCAGGAGGAGCCGCGGTTTGCTGTTGTGGTTGCGGTCTCTGGTACCCAGGAGGCAAGATGGGGGATTCCCTCCTTGGTTGGGTCGGCGGCTGATACTCCGCTCGTATCGCCGGATGCAACCCCCCCTCCTTCTTCTCCCACTGCGTCGTCGGCTTCGTAATCTGCGGCTGCAGCATCTGCTGCTGCTTCGGGGCACTCGGCGTGCCATTCGCATAGTAGCTCGCAGCCGGGGAACTATACTGTTCCCTCGACGACGACGACGACGACGACGGTGGGAGGATGGCCGGGTACGACTTCCTCGGCGTCTCGCTGGAGGTCTTATCCTGCTGCGCTGACAACTGGCTACTCGCCTGCATCAAATGCTGCGACAACAGTCTCGGATCCTTCCGCATCTGCGCCTCCATATGTTTCCTAAAGTCCCCCTCGTACCCATTACAGAATCCGAGCATGTCCTGCCGGTAAGGCGAGCGGTAGGTGCCAGGTGCCTTGTTGTGCTGTTTCTGGAGGTATGGGTACTTCTGGAAGACGTCGTTGAATTTGAACGCACTGGAGCTTGAGGAGCGGTGACCGTGCGATTTTGGGGTGGATTTTTGGAGAGAGCTTTCGTTGGTGGGTTGTTTCGCTTGGGTAACCTGGGGGTGTGCTTGTGGGATAACCGGGGTGTGGCTGTTGCCCTGCTGGAGGGGATTAGGAGCACTGTATCCATTGTAATGATTCGGCACGGCCGGAGGGCGCTGCTGAGCTGGCGCGACATATGCATTCGGCGCCCTGTTATCCGCAGGTCGCCATCGCGGATCCGTTCCATAGGAGGGGTATGACTGCGGCTGTGGCTGCCGGTATTGCTGTGCAGGATCTTGCGTATATGGCAACTGAGAATTGTTAACCTGTCGATCTCCATAGTACTGTTCGGCCTTGGGCTTGTATACGTATGGTTTCTCCGATTTAACAGATGCCTGTTGCTGTTGTTGAGGCTGCTGCGTGTATGAAGGTGGCAGAATAGGTTTGTAGTTTGCCGGTGCTGGCCTGGAGGGATTGATAGAGCGTCCACTTGGCCTTGGGTACGAGGCTGGATATGAAGTCCTTGGTGCCGGGGGTGGCTTGGGGATGGTCTCGAGGAAGTTGCATTTGACATCGTAGACGGGTTTCGTCCAGTCCGCCGTATACTGTGCCTTGGCTTCCGTCGAAGTCTTCCCCAGGTAATACATAACCTGCTTCTCTTTCGAGAGGTCAAGCTTGACCTGTGCCGGGTTCCTGGGTGTGTTAAAGGCGTTAAACTCTGCCCATGTGGCGCCCTCAACGAAGGGGTCGTCCTTTCTTGGGAGGTCGTCCGCATGACGCTTGGTTGTGACGAGTGCATCCTTCGCGTGTCGTGACTTTGGCATCGGGATGGCCTTGTCGGATGGCTTAGGTAGATGGAAGTCCGTAGCATCTGGCAGCAGAATGTACTTGTACTGAACCTCGAATCGATCACTGTTACATATTAGCCACGTACCCCCATTTCCAAGCAATCGGAATACATACCCAGAAGGCAAGATATCAACAAGTAGCACCTCCTCACTCGTCCTATTCTCCACGACAACACCCGCAAAGATCTCCTTCTTCAAGAACTGAAACTGGCAAATCTCACCCTCCCTCACCTTCATCGCCGCGCGACTAATATCCTCATCCTCCTCCAACAAATACTCATCCAGCTTCTTATCCCGCTTCGCGCGATGGAAACGACAGCTAAACTCAATACCCTGCTGCTTATACTCCGTCCCATCCTCGCCAAACACCGGGATCTCCCCCGTCTCGACAAACATGCCCGCGGCAGCCGCGCACGTCGCGTGGTACGACCGCGTGCATTTCCGCTGCGAACACTGGATCTTGGCGCCCTTGCGGCTGTTGCAGAACATGCATTTGAGATCGAGGCGGTCCTTGCCGATCGCGCCGACGTTATAGACGATCCCTTCGTCGATGTCGGTCTCGGGCGTGTATTCGGCGCAGAGGCGATGCACTTTGCGGCCGTCTTCGGTGGGGATGAGAGGCTGTGTCTTGATGTCGTTCGGGCATAGACAACATGGCTCGTTCTGAACCTTCATGCGAATGCGAATGCGCTTTGTCCTGTCAACTCCATCCTTTTCGGAAACAACACGCTTTCGCTTGCGTCGGGGCTGCTTGAGCTTCGCATCTCCACTGCTTTCCGGAGGCGTTGGGAGATCGGTAGGACCGTTATCATCTTCCTCTTCCTCCTCCTCCTCGTCAGTTTCCTCGTAATCAGTCTCTTCTCCACGCATCTTGCGCTCAATCTGTGCCACATCGATCCAGACACTGTCCTGAGCCTGGGCGCAATCGCACTTCTTCGCAATTCGCCCCATCTCCAGCCAGGACGGCATCGCGAAGTTGACAGCCTCGGCACAGTTATACCCCATGTTAAATCCAGAATGGTATCCGTAGGGGAACGTAATCATAAACTCTCCCGGGAAGTGCGTGATCTTGTTGGCCTTGATGCCGTAGTTCTTGAGGAGCGTAGATGGGGAGATGAGGAACGTCTTGTGTCGAAGGAATTGGTCGCATTCTTTGGCATCCGTTGGCCAGATGCTCTTCATAGCAGCCTCAAATTTCCTCGCATCTCGCTGTGAAATGCTGTACCAGTGCTTGGGAGCACCAAAATGAAGGTAGTTGATACTGTAGAGATCGACATCCTCCAAATGCCACGCGAAAGTAGCCTTCCACATTCCCAAGTACAAATAGGCAGTGTTAACACCTGGAATCTTGGTGCCCATCACATCCAGTAAATTCGGCAAGTTCCCAAGGTTCCACGTAGTCGTCCTTTCATCAAACAGAGAGCCCAACATATCCGCACCGTACAGTGGAGGCGCATACGTCAACGTCTTCCAGTAGGCGCGCTCAAGCTCTTCGCAGCGCTCGGGAGTGTAGTCGGAGATATCCATCTTGTACTCGAAGTTCTCGAACGCAGCCTCGTCAATCTTCCACGTCGTCTCTCTGCGACCATACTTTCGGCGCGACGACACCGTGGTAGCCTTTCCCCCTCGTCCGCCGCCACCACCACCACCCATGCGTTTCCGCGGCGATTCGTCCTCCTCGAGCGGCTCCACATTGGGTGCCTCGGCGTCAACATCCGGCTTGATGGGCGGCGAAGTCGGCGTCGGCAGTCTCTCCTTCTGTTCTTTGTCCGCGTCCTTCTGAGCTAAACTCTTTCTCGACGCGCGGCCACCCTTCTTTCTCGGCTGCGCAGCCGCCTTCTCCCCCGCTGGCGTGCTTTCCTTCTTCACGCGACCGCTGCTCCTCGGTTTCTCCTGCATCGCGCGGACCTCACCGCGTCGCGCAGGAGGCTGGTGCTCAGTCTGGTCGCACAATTGGCGCCACTCGGGGAGGTTGTACGCCCTCTGGTGCAGCAGGTTCATCTGGCGATACGTTCCATTCGTGCCCATGATATCCTGCTTGATCGGCTCGCGAACTCGGACCGTCTTTATGATTTCGTCGGGCGCTGGCTGGTTGTCGAGCCATTCCTGTGGCGGGACGACCTTCACAATACCGGATTGCATTCCATATGCGTTTATACGCTCCATCTGCGTACTTGTTAGCTACGGCGCCGGGGCTAACCCACGTCGCGGGGGGATCTCACATAAACCTGGAAGTCCTTAAACTGGTGCATAGTCGGTTTGAACACCGGCACTCTCCCTTCATCTGCATAGTGATCCGGCACCACCTCGCCAATATCCTCAATCTCCGGCTCCTTCTCCCCAGCAACCTCATCGGGTTTCTTCTCGTCGCCAGCCTCGGGGGCTCCCTCCTGGCCAACAGCCTCTCCCTCCCCCTCCTTCTCTCCCCCCTCCACAACCTTGGGCGGCGTCGCAATCGGGTACCCCTCCTCATCCAACTCGCTAAGCTCCGAATCGCTATCCTCAAACGTCATCCTCTTCTTGCTATCTGGGGGCGAAAACAGTCCCGCAGTCTTAGGTGCGTCGTCGAGCGCTGCTGCTGCTGGCGCTGCGCCAGCTATCACATCGGTGCTCATCGCGGCGTGCCTACATGCGGCCTCTCAGGTTGTCGTGTGTCCTGCGCGCCAGGGCGTTGCGGTCGTCGTCGACGCTCGGGGGTGAGGGTGCGTGTGGGGCGTCGTCTCGGTATCGCTGTGGCAGGCGTGGGTGGATGTGATGTCGAGTGAAGGTAGTTTCGTGGCGTCTGTACACCGCGCGACTGTGGCGGGAAGTTAGGTATAAGTATACACAGTAGCTAAACTCCTCGCAGCGCGCATTCAGAGTGTGTCGCGGGAATATAATGGTGATGCTAGATGTGCGGGTTCGATTGAGGAGAGTTGCAGTGTAGTTGTAGTGAGGTACCGTGCAAGTCGTGCAGTTCCGCCTCTCTCTTCTGTGGTTCGAGATCAGTTGGAAGGCGAACTAAGCTATTTTGGGAATGGTAAGCGAGATCATGGTGTATGGGGGAGGATCCACTACACTGGCGGATGCATCAACCTCGAAAAATGTAGATGCTGCAACTCCAAAACCACGAAATGCTGTGATACCATAATAGTTTGGTATGCTGGAGAATGTAAGTAGAACTTTCACTCTGTTACACTGTGATTATCACGTCTCATATCACAAAAAACACATATATAAATATTGGAGAAGACTTCAATATATAGATTATACCGCGTTGCATTGCTCCATACTTTCCTTCTCCCGATCTCATCCTTGGCTGGCCAGACCAGACGCGCACACCTTATCGTGCACTCAGGGGGGTCCCTCTTCTCCACCTCTCGATCCATCAGATCTGCCTCCCCTTGATCAGATAAGATCACGGCACAGCACAGCATCATCGTCATCAAGCCAGGATCCCCATCACGATGCTTGCCAGTAGCCAGCATCTACATACCAACCACGTCAACCCTTACCCCTACCGCCATCACATCTCCATGTTCCATGCTTCCTCACCCCTCCTCATCCCCAGTTACACCTCCTTTACCATCGCATCATCATCGCACCCAAGTGGCTGCTGCACCCTGCACCCTTCGTCGCGCGTGCATCGCATCGCACGACATGTTCTAGCTCGATGGCTCGACCCTTCCCCGCAAATGGGGGACGTCGCTTAGCCCAGGGGTCACCTCCACATCTCAAGCCGCACACCCTACGCACTATCGGGTAGGGCTGAGGTGACATCGTGGATGTCGGCCAGTATGCGGCTATGGAGAGGGTGAATTGCGCGGGTACACGATGGGTATGGTGATGAGTATGCGTGTGTGGTTTGTACCTGGCAAAATTGGCGACGGGGAGTTGGTGGGCGGAAAACTTCATCGGCTTGTTGGGAGGGTATGACAACACCACCCCGCCCGCCCCAGCATCACAAACAAATCTTCCTTTCATGGAAATGGTGGACAACAGCGCGTGGTAACCAGCGGAGATTAAAACAAGGTTGAACAACCTTATGCATCTGCATCTGCTGGGTTTCACAAAAACCGGCTATTCAGCCAGTATACAATCCGTGGTGGCTTGACGTTGTGCGACACTATCAGTGGTTAGACAACAGCAAGCATCAATCAGATAAAAGAACTTTGAACCGAACGACTCACCTGTGTAGATAAAAAAAATGGAACATCAATATCGCACAAAAAAACTTCCTGGCGTAACCTCAAGTCCTCACGCATCATGAGCTCACTCACGTAAACCACAACAACCCTCCAAATACCGTTACAAGTTTTCATTCCCCATTCCCACCCCCTCTATCTAGCTAGCTACCCACATCCACACCCATCCCACCATCCCATCCATAGAGTACAAGTGCGCAGAAGTCCGTCCACCCCGCACGCATTTTCCCTCCCTCCCCATTGACGCCAGTACGGAACGGGCAAAAAGAGCGAGAGCAAAAACCTAAAACAAGAAAGAACCCATCAAATGCAAAGGGGGACCGGTAACAAACAACGCTCCATCTATGCGAAATGCTATGCAGAATTGTACATGTTTTGCCCCCGTTGTAGTAGTTGAGGTGGCGAGAGAGAGGGATGGCGACAAAAGCAAAAACGAAGGCGAGAAAAGAAGGTTCTGATGGTACAGATGGAGAATAGGTGTTGTGTGGTGTGGTTATGGTGTGCGTGCCATGGGTTAAGTGTATCGTATCGGGAACATCGTGCGGCGGGTCGTCACACGCCTAGGTGTAGCAAATTGCTAGCCAGCGTAAAAGAATTTCGCAATCCCATCTTCTTATCGAGAGAAGAGACAGACAAGACGTCGTCAAGCCCCTCTACGATGACTCCTGAGGCCTGGGCCCACGGTTCCCCCCAAACCTAGGAGCCCCACGGCCACGTCCACCCTCGCCGTTACCGCGTCCACGATACCCACCACGGCCTCTATACCCCTCACCACTCCCGCGTCCACGTCCCCCACGACCCTGCTGTCCATCACGGTTCCCACCACGCGAGCGCTGCACCTCATGGAATCCATCTCCAGCAGGGGCAGCAGGCGCCGCAGGTGCCGCAGCAGCAGCAGGCTCAGGCTGCTCATCCGCCCAGCTCTGGGTATTCGGCGGCGCAGAAAGTGTAGCATCCGTGCCCGTCTCCGTCTCAGCCGCATCGCGGGGGAGACGCACATCAACCCACTCCGAGGAGGCAGAGAGGTCGTTGGTGTTGTTATTCTGGTTATCCCAGTTTGCCTCCGCGGCGGCGTTGGCGCCATCGCCGAAGCCGGAGTTGGTGGGGAACTCGGCGGGGGAGACGGGCTTGGAGTCGCCGTTGGTGAGGTCCGCGGTGGCGACGGCGTCGATCTCGGTCAGGCCGGCGTTGGCGATCGTGGGGTCGGTGCCGACGGGGTATTGGGCCGCAGAGGTGGTGTCTTCGGTGGGTTGCTCGAGCTCGTAGTCGGTGGGTCCGGCGAGGAATTCGATGGCGGCTTGCTTGATTTGTGCGTCTGTTTGGGTGGTTAGCTAGGGAAGTTCGGGGTGGATGTGGGATAACTTACAGGTGGTGTTCACCTTCTCGCCGTTGATGGACAGGGCTTGCTCATCAGACCCCTTGATGAGCTTCTCCATAGCGACAACCGCAGTCTCATCTCCGGTGTAAACCTCAACCAGGGCACCCTCCAATGCCTGGTTCTCGTCCAGGGTTTGGTCGACATCAGCAGCCCTCCTCGCAGCAGCCAGACGGAGGAACTTCGACAGCAGGAGCAGGTTCTGCTGTTTCTCTTGGGTTGCAGCCGCAGCTGCTTCGGCCTTGGCAGCAGCCACTGCCTCGACCAGCTCCTTGCCACTCTTCTCCGTCAACTCCTTCTCAATGGCAGATTTCTCGGCCTGCGCACGAGCCTTGTATTCCTGGTCGAACTTCTTGTACTGTGCGATCTGCTCCTCGAGCTGGGCGAGGGAGGCGCGGAGGGATGGCTTCTTCAGGATCTGGGCCTTTTGGTCGGCGTTGATCTTGCGGGTGGCTACCAGTTCGTCGAGGGTCTTGCCGGGATTTTGTTCGAGGACGTTGTCGACCTTGGAGGCGTTTGCCTGGGAGGGGACGAGTTAGATCGATGTGGGTTTCAGAGTGGAACGAAGGGAACTTACAATCTTCTTATTGACATTGCGGATGCTCCTGATAAAGACGTTAGTTTCTGTGTGTAGCTATGGCATAATGGCGTAGTTTCGTGAAAGGAGGCGAGACGGTTGAAGTGAATTCAAGTGCCACTTACTTGTAAAGCTCCTTGATGTATGGGCTCTCGTAGGATCCGTCACCATTGTTGCTCTCGGTGGCTGTAGAGGTCTCAACAGGAGCAGGAGATGCTACAGTAGCAGCTTCGGCCTTGGCCTTCTTCTTTTTCGCCGATTTGGACTCTGAGCGGACTTCTGGGTTCTGGATTGCTGAGGTGGCCATTGTTTCTACAAGGCTGAGACGAAAGTGTAAGAGAAGGGTGTAGGGATTTGTTCAGGTAAAGTAGAAGGAGAGGTGTTTTGGATTGTGGAAATAACAGAAACTGAAATGATGTATTTCAGATCGGTGATACTTTTGTTCTAGGTAGCTTTGTGGAAGTTGACGAGGAAATCAGGGTGCAAGTTGTTTGTATTTCAGGATTTGAAGGGTCATAGATCTAGTTGCTTCGTTACCCCAGACTTTCTGGAATGCACTAGTCCACATTCGTGCGCGACCAACAAGAGATCAACACGATAGGTACAGGTGGGATTCAGCAATGGATAAAGAAAGGCGATATTTACAATATTTGCGATTATTTGGCATCAAGGGCCTTTGTTTCTGCCCTTTTTTTCTGGTGATAACGGTTTTCAACGCGTTGTTTAACGTATGTACCTTGCCATGTCATCGATCCGAGTCAACTGTGGCGAATTGTGGGAAGCTGTACCAAAATGGTGTACCAATAAATAAACTGATCATAATTTCTGTCATAAACAATAATCCAGTGTCCGCTGGCCTCCTTTGAATGCCCCCGGGGTATCTTTTTCGTCACCTGAACGCCATATCCTTCTCAATCCTTTGTGCCCTTAGTAGTCAATACTATGCCCCTCCTCCATCTCCACCAGTTGTCTTTGTCGTGTGCTTCTTCTCAACCCTTGAATTTGTTAAGCGTTGACTGTTAAGAGTTAGCCACTGAGATCTAATTCGTAAATATGACAGGTTGCCGTGCCTCTGTGACCTTCTTCACGTTCTTCGCGGTGATGCCGCGGTCGCCTGCCTGTTTCGCATTGATCCCAGCTTCTTTCATCAACCTTGAATGTATGTCAGTCGCGAATTCTCGAATAAAAACACCGCAAATGAGTAATCACTAACGTTTGTAGGAAGAGCGCGTAGTCGAGAAAGACCTTGAGAGAGCAGCAGTTAGCTATAACAGCTCCCCAGTACACAATCCGTCGCGGTCGCGTGGGCTTACCAGCACATCAGCATTTTTGCTCACGTTCTTCCTCGAGTGAGCCTTGACGATCTTCTTGAGCGTGGCTCGTGGATATAGCTTCTGCCCGGCGGCCATATTTTTGGTGAGGTTGGAATCTAGAATCTAGAATCTAGAATCTAGAATCGTGGCCGGAAACCGTCGGTGTTGGTTTGGGCCGAGGAGGAAGGGAATGGAGCAGGCACGGGTTGATAAAGTGGACTTCTTTGGATCGAATCGGTGGTTGTTTACTCACAACGTTCCATCGCAGCAAGTGGCCCAGTGGAGCCTTTCCAACCCTCAGCCTCGTCACTTAGGTCACTAGTTGCGGAATGCGGCCGCAACAAGCCGCAACAGCCAATCAGAGCCCTCAAACAGCTCTTTCGTATACCGTACTATACATCCCACTATCCCACCTCCGGAGCCTTGTGAGGGAAAAGGAAGGAGGTCAACAAATATTTCAACTTTCCAAACTTGCCAGCTTCCTATTTCCACTATTGCGGAAAATCCTCTCTCTCCCCAACTGCCGCCTTCGTAAAATACACGTGATAATTAATATTTATGTAAACGGATCAGGGATCAAAGGAGATCGAGGCCCGATAGCAAAACAGCTTACGTGAGTGGTGAGGGAGTGATTCGGAGTTATAGATAGTCCAGAAGGACCCCTCATTCCTACATTTGGAGAGACCCCTCGTCATCCTTCTTTCCATTACACAAACACGAGGCTGCCCCGCCATCCCACTTTTACACCTCGTTCATTCCCATTTTATTTCTTCAACTTCAACTTCAAATCCCAAGTAGTATCAAAGGCAACCCCTCTTCAATCAATATGGCGGATACAAGCCCAGCAAGTTATAAAGACGTGCTGCCGGATACCGTCAAGCCGTCCAACTATGCCATCTCCCTCTCCGACATTGCTCCCGGCGGTGCTTTCACCTACCAGGGAACCGTCAGCATCTCGGCCAAGATCCTAAAGCCAACAAAGACCATCACCCTCAACTCCATCGAACTCAAGGTCCACAGCGCCGAGGTCACCATCAACAACGACAAGACGCAACAAACCATCCCCAACATCGATGCCACCTACGATGTGCCCAAGCAACGAGTCACCCTCGACTTTGCCGGCGATCTGCCCGCCACAAACGATGCCGTTATCGTCATCAAGTTCGAGGGAATCCTCAACGACAACATGGCCGGTTTCTACCGCTCAAAGTATAAGCCAGTTGTCCCAGCTGCTGCCTCCGTCACCAGAGACGCCGACAACCACTACATGTTCAGCACCCAGTTCGAGTCTTGCGATGCACGCCGGGCATTCCCCTGCTTTGACGAGCCCAATCTCAAGGCCACATTCGACGTCGAGGTCGAGCTCCCAGAGGACCAGGTCGTGCTGAGCAACATGCCCGAGAAGTCGGTCAAGAAGAGCAAAAAGGAGGGTCACCACATTGTCTCTTTCGAGCGGACACCCATCATGAGCACTTACCTGCTCGCATGGGCTGTGGGAGATTTCGAGTACGTCGAGGCCTTCACTGAGCGGAAATACAACGGAAAGAACTTGCCCGTTCGCGTTTACACAACCAAGGGCCTGAAGGAGCAGGGCACCTACGCCCTTGAGCACGCCCACAAGATTGTCGACTACTTCTCTGAGATTTTCGGGATCGACTACCCATTACCGAAGGCTGATTTGCTGGCGGTCCATGAATTCGTAGGTCTTCCTCTAATATTCCCGTGCTTCCATCCCTAATTGTTTGTGTCAGACTGCAATACGTACCCCCTCTTTCTTTTCAGCCCTGCGTACCATTTCATTTGGAAAAATTAAGCTGACCATGGTTGCTAGTCTCACGGTGCGATGGAGAACTGGGGTCTCGTAACATACAGAACTACGGCGGTTCTCTTCGATGAGAAGACCTCGGATGCGAAGTACAAGAACAGAGTGGCGTACGTTGTTGCACACGAGCTTGCCCATCAATGGTTCGGTAACCTTGTAAGTTAAAGCAACCATTTCCCTCGAGAATTAAGTTTAATGTGTACCATAGGTGACAATGGACTGGTGGAGCGAGCTGTGGCTCAATGAAGGTTTCGCCACCTGGGTCGGCTGGTTAGCAACCGACCATCTTCACCCAGACTGGAATGTCTGGCCACAATTCGTCCAGGAAGGCATGCAAACTGCCTTCGGCTTGGATGCTCTCCGCAGCTCCCACCCTATCGAGGTTCCTGTCAAGGACGCTCTTGATGTCGACCAGATCTTCGACCACATCAGCTACCTCAAGGGTAGCTCCGTGATCCGCATGTTGGCATCTCACCTTGGACAAGACAAGTTCCTGGCAGGTGTTGGAAAATACTTGAAGGCTCACGCATACGGCAATGCAACCACTAACGATTTGTGGTCTGCCTTGAGCGAGGTCTCTGGCCAGGATGTTGCCAAACTTATGGACCCATGGATCCGTGATATCGGATATCCCGTTGTCACTGTTACCGAGGAGCCAGGTCAGATCTCCGTCACCCAGTCCCGCTGCCTTTCGACCGGAGATGTCAAGCCTGAGGACGACAAGACCACTTGGTGGGTGCCACTTGGCCTGAAGAGCAAGTCAGGTGTGAAGGCGATTTCCTTCGACAGCAAGAAGGAGACGATCCCCGACATTGATGACAGCTTCTACAAGCTCAATGACGAGTACGCTGGTTTCTACCGCACCAACTACCCAGCATCCCGCCTTGCAACTCTCAGCAAGCAGCTCCACCAGCTCTCGATCTCCGACAAGATCAACCTTATCGGTGACGCTGGCGCTTTGGCTCGTTCGGGTGATGCCCAAACCGCACCTCTCCTCTCTCTCATCGAGGGTTTCTCTGCTGAGACCAACTACTTGGTTTGGTCCCAGGTCATCTCTTCCCTGGCTACCGTGAAGTCCGTCTTCAGCGAAGACGAGAACGTCTCCAACGCCCTCAAGAAGTTCACCCTAAAGCTCATCAAGCCCACCGTCCAAAAGCTCGGCTGGACCTTCGCCCCCGACGAGGACCACCTGACCGGCCAGCTCCGCGCCCTCCTCATCCACTCCGCCGGCATGAACGGCGACGAAGACGTCATCAAAGAAGCTCAGCGCCAATTTTACGCCTACGCCATCGGCGACACCTCCACCATCCACGCCTCCCTCCGCAGCGCCGTCTTCCAAATCAACGTCAAGTACGGCGGCCGCGCCGCCTACAACGCCGTCAAAGCCGAGTGGAGCAACACCACCTCCATCGACGGCAAGGAGACCGCCCTCCGCGCCCTCGGTCGCATCGAGGACATCAAGAGCGCCGAGGATGCGGACCCGCTTGCGCCCAGCCTGCTCAAGGACCTGCTTGACTTCATGTCCACCGGCGTCCCGACGCAGGACGTGCACACCCCCGCCGCCACGCTGGGTGTCAACCCCAAGACGCGTCTGGGGCTGTGGACGTACATCAAGGCGAACTGGGAGCCACTGCGCGAGCGCCTGGGCAAGAACATGGTTGTCCTTGACCGCTTTTTGAAGTTGTCGCTACAGAACTTTTCGGATCTGGAGACGGAGGCCGATATAGCGGCCTTCTTTGAGGGGAAGGATAACAGGGGGTATGATCGCACGTTGGGGGTGGTGAGTGATAGTATTAAGGGACGGGCGAGCTATAGGCTGAGGGATGCGGAGGGGTTGTTGGAGTGGCTTACGAAGAATGGGTATGCTTAGATGCTTGGGTTTTGAGTGACAGAGGGGGGGCAGGGGGAGTAGCTTATGATTATGAGATTGGCCAGAAGTGTAGCTAGAAAGTATAATAGAGCAGAGCAGATTGAAGAATATGTTCCGGCCCAACCGTGAGCTGTGCCCGCTCATGAGCTAATCTGAATATGCACCTATTGTCTGCAGTACCCCAACTAACGGTATTGAAAAGGATTACAATGCCTTGCTTGCATTGCAACAGCTAGCAGGGTGCTCTTCGACAGGTTAAGCAACTTTGATGCGTTTCCCTTCATCACCGAAAAGGAACTTAGTCAAGAAGATAATGCAACAACAAGTATTCCACTTCGTCATTGTGCAAGGCTTTCCTCTATATTATACATCACAACAAAACTTGGAAGTCCTAGTCTCATAGCCATCCAATTCTCTTTGCAGCATAGCCCCAGCCACTTAGCAATGCAGTAGCGCCTGTGAAGGCGATGAGTGCACCGTAGCTACTGCCATATGCCAAAACCGCGTTCCAATTCCCCGAGTGCAAAAGGGCTTCCGATAGTGGACCGCTGCATAGATTACCCACTCCCCTTCCAGCGGATAAGCATGCCCATACCATGCCAGAGTCCGCACCCCTACGTTTCTCTATCGTGTCACGAACGACAGCGCTCCATGCACTCGATTGGCATCCAGCGAATACGCCGTAAATGAGACAGAAGGTATAAAGCGTTCCTAGCGATGAAGAAAATCCCCAAAGTAGGACGACACCAGCGGTCGAGCCGATAGCGGAGACCAGGAGACAGTTAACAACATGATATTTATCAACTGCCATGCCCATACACAGGCAGCCAAAGAACGCAGCGCCATTTATAAGAACAACTGTGGCTGTGCTTTCGATGCTGCTAGCACCAATTGAACGCGCAAAGCTTGGGAGATAAATACTGGGAATAAAGTAACCAAGGCTCTGGATAATGTTCGCCGACTGCAGGATCAGAAAATTTGAGCAAGTCCAGAAGGACATGTCGAAGCTTCTCGATTGTGTTGTCTGTGAAAGAGGAAGTCGTGGTCTGAAGAAAAGCAAGACCGGGAGGTTTAAGGCGACAAAGCTAAGCGCGCAAACGCGCAGAGTTGTTCGAAAACCGTAAGAATGGAGTAGCCATTCTAGAACAACCGGAAGGATGGCACCGCTCAGTCCTAGACCTGCCATAGTTGTGCCATAAGCAAACCCTCGACGCCGCACCCACCACTCTTCGATGTAGAACAAAACAGGTGTAAATGCGAGACCTCCGCCGAGGGCATAAATGATGCCTTGCGTGACGATAAGATGACCTATGTTAGTTGAGAATGATCCAAGACCTAATGCGAGACAAACGATGGCGAGGCCGACTGGTGTCGCCCACCTGCGGAAATTTGGAAAGTATTTCAGGACGGCGAACCAGATGCTAATATCCATATACATAATACCCTAGCTTCTCCATTAGCCTCAAGTGTACATTTAATCTATTATTATGGAGACGTACCATAGCACAAGCACCAACAACAGCTATGTTACTTGATCCAGCAAACTCCTCGCTAGTACTATAATACTCTTGAAAAACACCATAGCAAGAAGGAAAACCTAAAGCGAATTAGTCTTCAACACTTGTGGAAGGCAAGGGAATGCACCCCAGATCAACGCCTCTAGCATGAAGCAGGCAAGCAGGCACAGCCAGGCATCTTTGCCTCCATCAGTAGGAGACAGGGAAAACCCCTCGTTACTATTGGAAGGGTCATCTAGGTTGTTTTGTGGTTCGACCCCTGTTGCCGTTGCCGACGGACTCGGTGGGTAAAATATCATATCAAGCTGGACACTATGGGTTGAAGCCATTGTATCTACGGGAAGAAAAATATGTTGGTTGGTACAGTATTGAGATGCAGTCTCGTCGATAATGCTTCCTGTGATGCGACTTGAGTTTTATACTGGTGGCATTAGCTTGTCGATTAAAAGGCGTGCCTGATAAGCACCAACTCGGCATAATCGTGGGTGGAAGCAATGTGCGGCAACTCGAAGCGAGGGGAAGCAATATGCGGCAACTCAGATTTGCGATCGACCTCAACTCCCCTGAATACAAATCGAAAAAGGCAAAAACTTGTAGTTCCAGCCTCAAATTCTGTAGAATTCACTACTGTGTAATTAAACGTATGTGCCGAAACCAGTATTATCTATATTTACCGACCTAGAAGAGGCTCCTGCTCAGGCCGGGAGAAGCTGTCTGCTATTCCTCTCTTATGTTGCGTAGCCAGACAAAACAACACAAGCTGTATCATAGCAAATATAGCGTTATCCACAGTAGCCCAGCCAACAAGCTGATACCAGGAAATAAAAATCTGCCGCAGCGGCACTCCAGGCGGCACTTCAGGGAGATCATCAATAAATCTGACCCGCCAAGTCCAAGACAATGCGACAAGAGCAAATACAACTGCTTGAGTGGCCAAGCCCAAGGTGCTCAAAGCCGATGCCTTCTTCCTCTGAGCAAAAAACGCGAAAATAATGCCCGATGTGACGATCGGGTTGATAAGTATAGAGTGCACAGACATGAAGATACCACTGAACCATAGTCGTTGGCTGGGCTCTGCTGGATCTATAGCATCCATAAATGTCGGCACAACTGAGATAAGAAGGAACGATATGTAAACGGCCACGGCGCTAGCCTTGAGGCTTATTGGTGAATGCGAGTAGAATAGACATAAAGCAAACCTTGGAAGATGTTAGAAAATGTTGATGTGTTTGGGGTCATATCATTTACAGGACAAGAGACATTATCCACACCACAGTGAGTTGGGCTAGATTGAGCCAGTCGCCTGTATTGCGTGGATCATGGACGAAGAATTCGCTGTCAAAGTTGTGGCTGGCAATAAAGAGAAAGCCGATGGTGAATTGCTCCGTTGCAGAAATCAGGATAAGAAGGATGTAGTTGAGGGAAACATCTGAGCTATCCTTTTTCGTCCAGATGAGTCGAAGCTGAGGAATAAACGACAGAAAGCTCAGAATCGAGAGAATACTACGTATTGCTTAATTTCGGACCTTGTTTTGCGACAGACCGTAGGGTAAGCGCCTTGCAGCTTACATTCTGAGCCAGTTAGGCAGCGGATTTGTGGTTATCTTAACAGCACTTAAATGATGATATTCTTTTGGAGCAAGTATGTGCTGCCAACGAGCGAGTGAATAATATGGAAAGTGGGCGACTGGGAAGAGCAATTTGATGTGGGAGAGAGAGATCTGTCAGGGTCGTGGGACTAATAATACCTGACTCCATGCAGGCCTGTACGATTCGGGGGTGCTGGCACGGCTAGTACTTACTAACAACACTTCGAGTTCGCATCACGGGCTCTGGCACGGCCCGTGGTGCGGATTCGAAGTGTCAACAGTAGATTATTAGGCAATAACCAACAACGCTAAATTCTTAGCAGGCCCGACGACATATGCATGAATCAATATTGCAGCCGCCTGCCACAATCTTGATTTGGCGCTGCTACATCCGCAGATATCTCTCAAGACTATGGCATCCTGTCCACTCTGCCATATGCAAGCTTGTAATTCAGTAGATTGATGCTTTTAATCGTGAGGCACCCTCACGCGACGCCCCCTTTCATGTTAAGTGGGAGCTAAATTAAATCTATTTTGCCTTGTCTGCAGATGCTGCTGAGCCTTTCTCTTCCGAGTCTGCTGGGCCTTTATCTTCCGAGTCTGCTGAGCCTTTATCTTCCGAGTCTGCTTTCCCTTCCGAGTCTGCTGAGCCTTTATCTTCCGAGTCTGCTTTCCCTTCCGAGTCTGCT
>LNAR01000554.1:0-16374 GCA_001630585.1 Pseudogymnoascus sp. BL549 | reverse complement strand
CTTCCGAGTCTGCTGAGCCTTTATCTTCCGAGTCTGCTTTCCCTTCCGAGTCTGCTAAATCTCCTGATTCAAGGGCCTTCTCACCCTCAACCTTTTTTTCCTTAAGCCCGTACTCCGTCTTCAGGGTTGTGCGCATCACAACCTCCCTCTCCAAAAAGACAGCCAAAAATGCAACGCCTGCAAATACAATGGAGATTTGCCAAGCACGCTTCAGCGAGTCGGAGTAGACACCCACTACCTCGCTTCTAGTCTGCTCTGGTAGTGAAGTAATGAACTTCTTCGCCGCGTGCTGGTATGCTTGTCCGTGCGTTAAGAGTTCTCGCGTACTGGAATTGGTTATGCGATATGCCAGTTGATCAAAGCGGTTATTGAAAATGGCGGCTGGAATAGTAACACCCCAGATAATGCCGAAGCTGCGCAGGAAGCCGAAGAAAGCAGTTGCTGAGGCGGTGTCAGTCTCGGATAAGCCGGCCTGGATTGCTGGCAGGAGGCATGGTAGGACCAGGTTCGAGAAGAAACCTGCAACCAGCTGGAGGAGGACCCAAGTTGCGGTCGAGGAGTTTGGGCCGAGAATTGTATACAGGCCGTGGCTCACAACCATGAGACCGAAGCTGATGAAGTGAATTGGTAAAAAGCGGCCGGTCTTCTTCATAAATGCACCACTGACGGCAACGGCCGGGAAGAGGGAGAGGACAGATGGGAGAATCTGCACGCCTGCCCGAGCCGGTGAGGATGCCAGTACGCCCTGAAAGTAAACCGAAAGGAAGTATATCCTCCACATGCTGAGTACTGACCAGATAAAGGTGATGAAATACACCGTGGCGGATGTCCGGTTTCCAAACAGATGTAGCGCCACCACTGGGTTTTTTGGGAACCTGGAAGCTTCGTAGGAAATGAAGAGCCCAAATCCAGCGAATCCAAGAAGCAGTGGCACAAGAACATGCCACGATGACCAGGTGTACCGAGCTCCTCCGTATGTCAATGCAAACAGCGTAGACACGGTGGCCGCGACAAGTATCGCATTGCCAACGAAATCAATTTGCTTGAGTCTTTCTTTTACTAGCTCCCTCTTGTAGCTAGTGTTGAGAACCGATAGAACGACAATAAGCGCAAATCCGCCGATTGGAAGGTTGAGGTAGAAGGCCCAGCGCCAGGATATAGTCTGGACGATAATGCCGCCAACAAATGGGCCCAGGGCTGTTCCGACATTTACAGCTGCAAAAATGATACCCATGAAGCTGCCACGTTTCCTAACTGGGACAAGGTCGGAAATGATCAGGTCGAGCTAGAGAAGGATTTATATCAGAACTGCGAGTTACAAGAAGGCTGGCCAACATACCAACATTACCATACCGCCACTACCTGTGCCCTGAATAGCGCGTCCTGCAATCAACATCCCACCGCTTTTGGCACCACCGCTGATGCCACTGCCAAGTATGAAAATCGATAGCGCAGTTACCATGACCCATCTGCGGCCGAATATATTGGCCAGCTGCCCATAGAGAGGCTGGAAGGCAGCGCTGGATTGGCATTCCACGTAAGCAAGAGTCCGAGAGATAGGAGGGGGCTACAGTTACCTCGTAAGAAAGAAGGCGTTGATAACCCAGACGTAACTATCTCCCGTGTCTAGCTCATTATTAATTGTAGGTAGGGCAGTTGTGACTATGGTCCCCTCGAGAGAAGAAAGAAATGCCGTGATACACAGCGCTGGGAATACAGCCCAGAAACGCCAACCATAATGAGTTTTCTCCTCCTTTGCATCCTTTTCCTCCACAGAAGCTGGTTCTACAGCAGTAGTATCACCATTGACAACGGGTGCGTCGGTAGTGTCGGTGGCCATTGTATCCAAGGTCAAATGGCGTAGTTGACCCGACCAATTGCTAGAAAACGTGAATTTGTAGTGTCTTGTATTTATTTTATTTGTTTTATTTACTTATGAGCCAGAAGTACGATATCACATATCGCATATCACGTGCGAAGTTTGAGGTTTGGACGCTCTCCGAACTTTTGCATTCGGAGGTCCGACTTTTTGTCGGAGACTTTATTTGTCAGGCTCGCGGACCCTATTTGTGATTTGTGATAACGCAGCAAGCTACCCCGGTAGAACATTACAACACCTTTGAAAGCGATCATCTCATCTCCGATGTCTCAGTTCAATACGTTCCGGCCCAACCGGTGAGTTATTCGCTCATGAGCGGACCGGCCCGCTGCCTGATCAGGCCAGCCGAACCATGAGTTAAAGGTAGCTTTATAGTATAATCAATATGCAAAGGGTACATATCAAAGATACTTTCTTAATTATATGTTTACCACGTAATTTATTAGATATAACAGAGTAATAAGAAGTAATTTTTAATTGTCAACGTTACTATAACTTATTCGCTTTACAAAAACATTATATTTTAGTAACGTATATTCTATCAGTAGAAATATCTATGAAGGGATATAGAAGCGGTAAAAGCTTAAACTAGTTTTTTTGAAAAGAAGTAAACATAAATTAAGCTTTCATTTGAAAGCTTATAAACTCTTGGTTGGGCGAGCTTGCTTACGACGGGACACACCGTTGGGCCGGAACAAATATAACTAAAGGTGGCAAATTATAGACAAGATCTAAGATTTTGCTGATAACGTACACATTCTCAGGATATGTGCAGTGCATGACGCCTTTTATCATAGTGATTAATTTCAGCATTGTAGTTTACTTTTTGAAAGCATAATGTTATAAGAGACCTACGAATAATCTAAAACTGTATCTAAAGTACGGAACTTCATCATTTCACGAGACGTGGCAATACAACAGGAATATCCCCCTCGTCCAGCGAGGTTAAAAATGCAGCCACCATTTCATCAAGACCGGCTGATCGTGCTTCTGTAATCCATTGACGAAGTGAGCTGCTTTGGAACTTCCTCCCATTCTCTGCCTCAAGATGTCTGCGGATCTTCGAGATCGGAATATCCACCCGTCCGAAATGGTGCACATGCACAATTGATTTCGAGCTGTCCCCAAGGAGGCCCTGCACAATCCCGTCTGCAACTTCTTCCACTGGAACAAAATTCAAGTAACCCTGTACAGATTTAAACTTTGGTACAGCATTAATCGCGCGTGAAAACTTCAACAGATTGCTCATGATATCCAGTGCCGGTGCACCTTCGCCAGTTATGTTAGTAGGTCGGTGGATCCAAACAGGCAATCCAAAGGCCCTGCTTGCTTTCTCGAGGATCTGCTCGCTGACCCATTTGGATGATATATAACCAGCGGCTCCATTCACTGGTGGTGGATACTGCTTGGCCGAAGACTCCTTGAAGACATCGTGTCCGGATAACTGGGCAACGCCTCCAGTGGAGATGTAGTGGAATTGTAACTCGTACTGAAGCCCCAGCCCGATCAACTCCTTGGTTGACTGGACATTGGTTCGCTTTAGGGATTTGTAAGTTTTCAAGAAGGAAACGTCTGCGCCATTGTGGATAATTGCATCGGCTTCCGAAAAGATTCTCGCTGTGGTCGACTCATCAAGTCCGAAGTGCGGAACTGAGAGATCACCTTCATGAACCTCGATTTTAGATGATCTAGGGAGAGACGCTCTGCCATGCGCCGAACGCACTGCGATGCAATGTATCTTTTCTATATTTCGATCTTCCAGGAGTTCTCGAAGGATTGCCTGACCCAAAAACCCAGTGGCTCCAGTAAGAATGACAGCCCTGACTGCGCCAGATGGTCGTTTGAAGTGCCTGTTGGTTGAAAACTCCGATGGCAAATGTATCTCCTCTTCCCAGTCAATCACCTCTTCAGCCAGTTGCTCCAAAGGACGGCCTTGAGCCATTGCTGCAAGTCTGCCCAGAGTACTAGATTCGAATAGTATGGGTAAGGGCAAGTTGACACCTGTTTGATCCTTGATGAGCCTCTGCAGCTGTACCAGGAGTAGAGAATTTCCTCCGACGTGGAAAAAGTCAGTTTCCGCTGTGATAGTAAATTGAGAGACGGTTTCATTTGTAAGGACTTCCTGCCATATCTTCTCCATCTGAGTTTCGGCTTCGGTAAGCTGTGATGAAGACAAGCCCTCCGTTGGCTGGGGAAGTGGCAGCTTCGCAATAGCATTCCTCGAAATTTTGGCCGACGATGTCAGCGGTAAGCGTTCGATTGGAATAATGATAGCTGGTATCATAGACTGAGGAAGCGGAAGTGAGCCAAGCAGTTTACTTAAGAATCTTTCTCTTCCGTCGTCGATGTTTCTTTTGGAAGCAAAGACCACATGAGCAACCAGGAATTCAGGACCGCCAGAGTTGAAGCTACGTAGGGATACCACGGCGTCTTCCAATTCACCAGCAGCAGATTTGATTATTGTCGCTTCGATATCTCGGAGGTCTATACGGATCCCTCGCAGTTTTATCTGGGTATCGCCACCAATGCGGCCCTCAACGATGAGCTCTCCGTCGATTGTTTGGCGTCCCTTGTCACCAGTGCGATGAACGGTGCTCCAGCCCTTAGACCGAAACCCAGCAGGTATATAATCACTGCGAATAAATCGCTCTGTTGTCAATTTATCGTTTTTGAAGTAACCTGACGAGACACCTGCTCCACCGATGATAATTTCGCCCTGGACACCAACTGGAACGGGCCGCAAGTCTTCATCAACTATATAAACAAGGTAATTTGGTAAACTATTGCCAACAGGGATGACTTGCTCTTCCAGTTCATATCCACGGCCGTTGGGTTTGTATTCAAGCTCGGTTGCATTGGAAGCCACTGAAATTTCTGTAGGCCCATAGGCATTGAAGAGTCGCAGGTACGGGTTACCAAGGCCCTGGAAGGCATGTAGAAGCTTATCGGTGACTTGCTCACCGCCTGCAATAGCGATTTGCCATTTTGACTCCCTGAGCCGCTTAGATGCGTCGAGGCGAAGCCAACTTATAAACTCAGATGGCGTTGCCGCAATAGCGGTAATATCGTTGCTTATGATGAGGTCAACGATAGCACCGGAGTCGCCACGAGAATCCTTTGGAGCTATGACGAGTAGGCCCCCGTTTGCAAAAGCGAAGAACGTTTGCCACAAGGAGATGTCAAAACTAAATGAGCCTTGTTGAAGAACAGTTTCTACCCCGAAACCAAACTTTCGAGAGGCAAATTCAATCTGATTGACGAGACCAGCATTTGTGAGTTTAATTCCCTTTGGAACACCCGTAGAACCACTGGTGTAGAAGAGGGCTGCTATAGATTCCGGCTGCGTATTGTTGGCGATTTTCCTAAATGTTGACGCCGGCAAGTCAGAAACATTGATGACACGAGTAGAAGGTTTTACGTCTAATTCTGGAGCCTGCAATCTCGTCTGCTGATGAACAAGGATTGCTTTCGGTGAGGAATCCGCCAAAATGCTAGCCAGTCGAGGAATGGGGATGCGGAGATCAAGTGGCACGTAAATCGCTTCGATTCGTAAGATGGCTAAGACCGAAGCTGCCCATTCCAAGCCAGGGTCTTGAAACACGGCGACCATAGATCCGTTAGTAACGCTAGCATCAAGGAGAGCAGCAGCAATGGAATCAACTCTTTGGGCTAGGCGTTTATATGACCATGTGGTTCCAGAACCGTCCGTCACAGCAGGCTGGCTACCTTGGCCTTCCACGATTCGGTCGACCTGGCGCGAGAGCGTTGAAGACCACTGAGAATTGACCAGAGGACCTTTACTGTGTTAGTGACGTTTATCATTAGATTAGGTTTCAGATACTGACCTTGCCCTAACGTAATAGCCTTCTGGATCTCCCCTTCTTTGTATAATGCTGGGCGCTTTACATCTAATCCGGGATTTTCGGAAAAGGACTCCAAGAGGTTGATAAAGGTCGTTGACAATATTTCAGCGTCGCTCGATGTATAGAGCCCCCCCTGGACATTGAACGCAATTAGTGGATTCCCTCCTACGTTATCCACAATATCTATGTTAATGTCATATGCTGTCCGGCCACTTTCAAATTGCAGCCCGTCGGTCTCACAGCCGCAGAAAGGTCGATTCTCTTCTACTCCCTGTCGGTAATTTAGGAAGACCTGAAAGAGGGGGCTATAAGTTGCTGATCTCGGCACTGCAAGCTCAGACAGAAGGAGATCGAACGGTACACGAGCATTGCCCAATGCAGAGTAGGATTTGGCCTTGGCCTCCTTCAGCGCTTCAGTAAACGTTTGCTTCCGTGCCGATCGGAACCGCAGTGGAAGCAGATTCAAATAGAACCCAATGCTGTTAAGGGTGTCGCTATCATTTCTATTGCCGTCGGCAATACCAATTACGAGATCATCGATGTCTAGAAGACGGAATAGCAGAGTCTTGAATGCTGCAAGGTAGAAGTGGAATGGTGTCACTTTGAGCTTCCGGGATGTAGCTTCAATCCGTCTTGTGAGAGCATCGGGCAGCCGGAAATCAGTGCGGTGGAATTCGTACTTCGTCAATGGCTTGCGAGATGTCTTCCTTGACAATGGGAGCAAGGGAAGGGGTGGAGGAAGATCCGAAAACTCCTTCCTCCAGAACGCCAATTCGCCCTTAAATCCTCCTGACTCATATTCTCGTTGCTGACGAAGACCAAAGTCTTCATACTGAAGGACTTGGTCATCAAGACGGTCTCCATTGTATGCCCTCTGTAAATCTGCAAGTAAAATCTCGAGACTGATGCCATCCATATTTATATGATGATACCCGATAATAACCTGGTGGGAGGTTTGGGATAGCGAGAGCAGCCGTATTCTCATCAATTCTCCTCGCTCTAGACCAAAAACGTAATCCTTCATCCGCTGGAACTCTGCAACAATTTCGCTTTCATCTTTGATTGCACGCTTCTCCAAGTAGAGCGGAGGGTTTACAAGAATGTTTTGCTGCGGTTGACCATCAGGGCCAAGGACGAAGGCTGTTCTCAATGCTCCATGTCGCTGCCCAATTCGTTTCACGGCCTTTTCAAGGTCTGGGACGCGGACGCTGCCTCTTAAGCTTATCGAACAAGTTATGTTAAACGTTGTTTGGTCATCAAGATACTGTCTTAAAAACCAAAATCTTGACTGACCGAAAGATAGTTTGAGAGATCGTTGCACCGACACTTTGGCCGGATTTGGCTCAAGGTCTGATTCTGATATCGATTCCCATGACCCAATGGAGCTCTCTGGCCTCTCAATACTGGAAGGTGTGCCGGTTCCTGTGCCTTCAGACGAAGTTGACGCTGATAAGTCTGCAAGAGGAGCCTTTCCAATAGGGACCACAGATTCGTAGGATTTGATAGAATCAGGCGAAATGTGGGGTGAGGTTTTCTTTGAAGAAGCCTCCTCTATAGGGCGAATCGGTGCAATAGCTTGGGGCTTTTTAATCTGAGCAGCAGCTTTTGCTGCGTCGATCTCCTGTCCAAGCTGTGGAATGAGGTTGGACGGGAGCTTTTCCAACGCGTGGGTCAGTAGCTCGCCTATGGAGGTACCACCAAGGATCTTTAAAACTGGCATATCAACACCGAGTTCTTTGATAAACCAGGTCCGAATCTCAACAGCAATGAGAGAGTCGATACCAAGCTCATCTGCTCCGGAATCCAAAGTCGAAAACCTCTGCTCCGCTTCTTCAGCACTCATTTGAAGAGTGTTTTTTAGCTTGGCCGTGAATGATGCTTTAAAACGTTAGTAATGGGCTGGGTATCAAATGTATAACGTACCTCTCAGTATCTCTATCACATTTTCCTGGGTTGTAGCTGCGAGGAGTTGCATTTTCACAGGGGCAGCGGCATTCATCGTAGAACTGTTAGCATCAACCCCTTCTGAATGAATAACTATATGCTGAAATTTCGGATTGTCAAACCAGGTTGTCCTATCTGTGCCATTGGCATCGATCAGACGAAGTCCAGTCATTATCTCAAAATGCTGTCCTGAGGTTGGCTTGCTGGCGACGACTGCCTCGGCAAATATTTGATGGAAATCCTGCTCTGACATTAATACGTTGCCGTAACTACGAAGCGCATTCTGCTGCGCTTGAGTCAACTCTCGTGTGATATATCCGTTGCCGATAATGGCGCCAATGTGAACGACAGACGCTGCGAGTCCACGCTTTCTTCTCTGAGCGGCGAGGCCGGCCATGAACATGTTTGCCGCGGCATAATGAGACTGTCCGCCGTTTCCAGTAACCGAAGCAATAGACGAAAAGAAGACGAAGAAATCAAGAGGATTATCGCCGATAATTTCCTGCAAATACTGGCTGCCATTGACCTTAGGCCGTAGAACCTTTTGAACCTTCTCCAAGTTGATATCAGCGAACAGGGCATCATGCAGTACCATGGCTCCTTGAGCTATTCCCGCAAGTGGGGGGAGAGTGGATGTTATTTCGTCATATACTTTCTGCACAGACATCTTGTCCGTAATATCACTGGGCAACTCTATTAGCGAGTGGTTAGAGGGGTAAAGGCTGCCACATACTTCGATAATATCTTAACAGTTGCGCCAAGTCCTGCCACTTTCTCTACCCATTCATCATCCACCTTTGGATTTCGACTCGATAACACGACATACCGAGCACCGTGGTCAACCATCCAGGCGCAGAGCGACTGCCCGAGGCCCCCCGTAAGCCCAACCAGCCAGTACGTCTTGTCGCTTGAGAAGAGCGGTTTGGAATCCACAGGCTGGATTTGAACTGAAATCTCTTTAGAACGGCGCCAATCAATCAGATGCAATCCGTCTTTCTGTAGAGATTTCGCGGGGAGATCATTTAGTGCTGTAATATCCGAAGCAGCCAAAGTCACTGACAGAGGTTCTGCCTGTAGCTCTTCAACAACGTCACTGAGCAACCCTGATAAAGAATGGCCACGGCTTGTGTGATTAATGTGTGATGTCTTGCTGAGAAGGGTTCTCAGGCTTTCTACTCTTGTATGTGGTGGAAGAATGTCCATGAATCGGCTAGCAAGGCGATCCTCAGACAAGAAATTGATAAAGAGACTGGTGTCCAGCGGCACCAAAGCTTTGAGTGCGCGATTTGGAGTCTCAGGGTGCACAAATGTAACTGATGAATCTTCACCATCCTTAGTAGATGAAGCAAACTTGACTTTGGCACCAGCTGTACTAGCAACCTTTAAAAAGACAACCACGAAGAACTCGGTAGGGTTGAGGATAAAGATAGTCCCACCAGTTGAATGGCGGGCCAATATTGCTGCGGCAAAAGAGTGGTTGGCCAAGCGCCACACTATTTCTGCTACATCCAGCGAGGCGGGTATTCGCACAAGTTGATCCTTGGCTATCCTCAGCTTTGATTGCAACACAGAGGAAAACCCGACAAATCTTTCGCTAGCAGCGTTTTGTACCGCGATAAGGAATTGGCGGCCTCCCCCTGGAGTCCATATTGTTTGGAGTGATGAATAGTCAACTTCAATGCTAATATAGTCTGCATTGTTGCTGGAATCTTCAGGAACCCACTTAGCTACCTCATGAATCACGTAGCCACTCTTTTCGAATGTAACGGCCACTGCAGAATCATCTCGGATAGTTTCTGCGATAGGACGTCTTGCAGAGTTGTACCGTGCATTCCTTGAACGCTGAAGCTTCAAGCGTGGGACTAGATGCCGTCCATTGTCGAGAGCGAGCTCCGGCTCGGCCGACCACAGGATCTCAGCCTCATTTCCTTCTTTCTTCCAAGCGTTTGTGGCTTCGAATCGCAAGAGAGTTTCTGCAATGGCGCGGGCATCATTTTTGCTCAGTGTGCCGAGGTCGAAGAACTGAAGATTAAGGTGTGGCAGCTCAAGCAGCAGCGTACGACCAAGGCCTATTGTCATGCCAGAGTGGGGGCTATCATCTCTGGCTCCGCGAGTGATCCAAAGTACAGATTTGGAACTTTCAAAGAGCTGTTTAAGGATCTCAATTTTTTTCTCCGAAATCGACTGGAAGATGGGTTCATCCAGATCAATCAAACTTAAGACGGAGCATTGAGGAGGAATATCTGCGCTTGTAAGGAGCTCAAGAGTATCGACATGGTTAATATTGCCGATAAAGCCACCCAAAAGGCCGATTATTCCTCCCAGCAGTTGAAGAGAGCTTGACGTAGTTCCACCCAAGATCGTCAGTTGGGGAATGGTGACCTCCGGTGGAGGTGATATCAGTGGCTGACGGAGGAAGCTAATACGGTCATCGACAGCCTGAGCTGCTATAACAGACAAAGGATATGGTAAGGGGTCCAAGTCTGGAGTTATCGTTTCGATTCCCGCAAATCCAGAGTTCCGCAGAGCCACGTCCCAATCCGATGCTGTAATGCAAGGTGACAGGATGCGGCCATCATCGCGACCAAGCCACCATCCTGGTAAACTTCCAAACACGAATCCCAGTCTAGCCTGACCGTTGTTTGTGATCTCAAGCATGATTAGATATCCGCCAGGTTTAAGCAGCCGGCGTGCATTTTTCAGGGTCTCTTCGAGCTGAGCGGTAGCATGGAGTACAAGGGACGCAATTACCAGATCAAATGAGTGGTCCTTAAACCCTTGTGACTCGGTGTCCTTTTCAATGTTAAGTGTCTTGAAAGCCATCTTTGCCGAGTACTCCTGGAAAACTTCCTGCGCCTTTTCAAAGAAGCCACTAGATATATCTGTGAAGACATAATTTGCGAATGATTGATCTAGCTCCTTGAGGATGGATTTCGTTGCCCCGCCAGTTCCGGCTCCTGTATTAATTATTAGACAAGAGTTCTCAAAAGCAGGCGCACGACTCTTACCAATCTCCAAGATGTTCATGTGTGCGTAGCGGTGAGTTATCTGACCAACCATCCGAGCCAGATACTTGGTATACTCGTGGAACCCGAGTGCATTGACGTAGTAGTCGTTGAGCATATTATCTTCAAGCATATGCTCCAAGATCGTGGTCTCGCCCCGAATCACGGCTGGGAGGTTCTCACCAACAGCATGCATAATTCGCAAATCAATGCTCTCGGGGTGGCTTGTTAACTTAGTTAGCGACAGCATCTGTAACCATGGAGAGCTTTGGCAGCTTACCGCTTAATCAGTGCTAAAATCTGCTCATGTGTATCAGTAGACCACTGTTTCTTGATATATTGATGCTTTCCACTAGCCACAGCGGAAAGAACATGATCTACAAAATTGAAGAGGCTAGTATGATGTTCCTGGAAGTTTTTCCGCCACACGTCGGATATCTCAATATCCAGGTTACGGAGGTAATAATATGCTACTCTCTCAAAGGTGTATGCAAGCGCATAATGGTCTGTGGTTGCTTTGCCGTCCAATGCAGCAGCCTCTCCATCCGGAGCAGACGTGTCCCATACCATCTCAGAGAACAAATGAAAGTCGTCGCCGGAGGTGGCTTCGGCAAAAGGCCTTGCACGCATCCCTTCCAGTTGGAGCATTGTATACTTTCCATCGGCTGTGAAGATGTCAACGTCTCCTTCAATGGCTGCACGCTCGTTTCCTGTAATAGTTGCATCAAATTGGAGTTGCTCTTCGATATTGGCGGTGGCCTGCCATAGCAAAGGATTCACGCGAATTCTCCTGAGATTTGTGGGCACGTGAATAGACCATAGCCTTCCATCTCCAGGCCAGCAGAACGCGAGAATGACTGACTGGATGGCTGCATCTAGAGTTGCTGGGTGGACCAGAAGGCCAGGATGAGAATCTCCTGCGACACCTTTAGATATCAGGCCCCTTGCGGTTCCCAGCTTCCTCTTCAGCGAAGAAAGTCCTCTAAACGGACCAGAGTATTCATAGCCGACTTCGCTCAATGAGGTATAAAATTGATCGGGGCTAACATCGACAAGGCTCGTCGTCTCTGATGACCTTGACGGAAGAGTATCGACAGAAGGGTTTCCCAGCTCAAATAGTAGACGGCCACCACAGTTCAAACTGAGGTCGGAGGTATCATTGCCGGTGGCAGAAAAATGTGAGAAGTCTGCAGACACGCTATTGCCATCTCGGACGATATTGGTAAGACTGAAAAGCGTTTCGATGCTTGATTCTTCGTCGTTGAAAGCTATTGCCTGTCCGATGATGACATCTTGGAGTTCGATTATTCTGATACTGTCCTTACCAGCCAAATACCTTACTGATTCCAAGACGGCTGCGACGTATCCAGCGCCTGGAAAGACTATTTGCCCTTGGATTTGATGGCCAGCTAGCCAAGGAATCTCTTTGGGGCGAAGTACATTTCGCCATCGTAGCTGATTATCAGCGCCATCCACGGATCGAGTACCCAGAATCTCATGGATCGGCTCACTCCGAGTACGGAAGGCTTTTGACAGACGTGACTCGTGCCAGAAAACCCGATCATGATCCCATGGATAGGTGGGCAGATTTTTCAAGAGCTTACGATGCTCGGCATGGGAGACGAGGTTATCATATCCCGAGAAATCAACGGCAGATTCCCCAAATGTCTCCCAGAGATAGGCCAAAGTATCGGAGAATGCCTCGATGTCGTTCGACTGTCGTCGTAGAGTCCCGGTGTATGCAATGACATCGCTAGAAAGTGCTTCGATCGTCTGTTTTACAGGCCCTTGTAACGCTGGGTGTGGACCCAACTCAATTGCAACATCAAATGGTCCTTTCTCAGTGACCGCTCGTTCAATAGCCTGAGAGAACAACACTGGATTAACCATATTATCCGTCCAGTATGTTTCAGAAAGACTACTCGACTCAGTAATCTCCTGGACGGTAACGCTGGAGAACCAGGAACAACCAGAATTTGGCTTACGAAGCGGCGAAATACCACTTGCTCTGATGGATTTGATGTATGCTTCAGAGCAAGGAACCATGTGGTGAGAGTGGTACGCCTTATCGACTCTGACAATTCTTACAAACTTTTTTTCGTCTTCAAAAACATCTTTTGCCTGATTGATTGCATCTTCGTCGCCTGAGAGAGTCACGCTTGCCGGGGAATTACTTGCAGCGACTGTGATACGCCCTATGAATCCTGGTAGCTCGCAGAGCTCACTAGCATCCTCCAAAGAGGTCCCTACTGCAAGCATAGCTCCCTTTTGTCCACTTGGGCTAGATGAAAGCTTACCGTGGAAACCACGATAGTAAGCAATACAGATGGCATCCTCTGGGCTGGCAATTGCACCTGCGGCATAGGCAGCTGCAATTTCACCAGATGAGTGGCCAACTACCGCTTTGAATTCAATCCCTGCATGTCTGATAAGCTCCACCAGAAGAAGCTGGACTGCGGTACAAAGAGGCTGTGACAATGCTGATTCACTGACTCGGGACGTTGATGAATCCGCAAGGAGTTCTTTCGTCAGTGACCAGGGAGGTCGATCAGGCAGGGGCAGTTGAGCTAGTCGCTCCTCAAGGCGTCCAATAAACTGTTTGGCGTACTCGGAGCCTAATACCAAGCTCTTTCCCATTCCAGCCCATTGTGCGCCTTGACCAGTAAAAATACCGAGAACTGCTGGCTTTTTTGTGGCGGCCGAGCGAGCGCTAGGGTCTTCTATGAGCTTCTGAGTATTTGTTCGGACTGCCTCAACAGTCGAGTCAATCTGAGAGATGAGTCCGTCTGCAGAAATGGCAGAAAAGGCTATTCTAGATGGCAAAGCTGACCTTCTAGTGGTTAACGTTTTACTCAGGCTTCCCAAGTCTACTGCGTGATTGTCTCTAAGGTAGGAGGCGTATCCTGTTAGAGTGGCCAAAAGTGAGCGCTCATTGGCAGCAGAAAATGTAAATGGAGTATAGACCGGAGGGCTCAACGTAAGTGTGTTCCGTAATGATACTGCGGTCGGCTCATAGTGCTCTAGAATTGCGTGGGCATTGGCGCCTCCAAAGCCAAAGCTGTTGACGCTAACACGCCGAGGTCCGCCGTTGGTGTCAGGCCAACTCCGAGGACGTGTAGGCACTTCGAGCCTTCCGTAGAAGGGTTTAATCGCGGGATTAAGATTTTCAAACAGTAAATTTGGTGGAACAGTGCCATTTTGAAGGGCAAGGGAAGCCTTGAGAACAGCTGCGAGCCCGGCAGTCCCTTCGGTGTGGCCCACTATAGTTTTAATGGAGCCTACATATAGGGTTTGATGTTGGTCTCTTTGGCCACCGAAAAAAGCTGTGCTTATAGCTTCTGCCTCTATCGGGTCTCCCGCAGGCGTTCCAGTACCATGAGCTTCAAAAAACTGGGGACGATCGCTGGCCTTATCCAAATCTAAATTTGCTTTGGCATATGTCTCTCGAATCAAGGTTGCCTGAGCT
Organism: Pseudogymnoascus sp. BL549; assembly: GCA_001630585.1. Classification (NCBI taxonomy): domain Eukaryota; kingdom Fungi; phylum Ascomycota; class Leotiomycetes; order Thelebolales; family Thelebolaceae; genus Pseudogymnoascus; species Pseudogymnoascus sp. BL549. Next base: position 2,217 of record LNAR01000554.1, on the reverse strand, counting down.
ATTGGACTTGGCATGGTTATGCCCTTTGTTCGGCCATCTTGATTGATTCCAGTTTCCCGCACCACACATTCGATGTGGTCACCATCAGCAATTGCTTGTCTCAAAGTCTTTAGCACCACAGAAGCAATGCCATCACCTCTTGCGTAGCCGTTGGCATCTCGATCCCACATTCGAGACCTGCTCTCAGGGGACAGCATTTTCAGCTTGCTCTCGGCAATATATTGCTCAGGTCCCAAAATAAGGTTGGATCCAGCAGCGATAGCTACTTTGCAATCCCCAGACCGAAGAGTTTGTACGGCCTGATGTAGGGCTACAAGACTAGACGAACAGGCAGTGTCGATGGTCATTGAGGGGCCATGCCAGTCAAAAAAATATGATACTCGGTTCGACAAAATGCTGCGAGCGGTACCAGTTGCAAAATAAGTTGGAAATCCATTTGGGTCCCGGTTGAGAAGGTCGGCATAGTCGCCACTCATGAGTCCCACGTAGACGGCCGTGTTTGATCCTTGCAGACCAGCAATGCTTAGCCCAGCAGATTCAACTCCCTCATATACAGTCTCTAACAACAATCTTTGCTGTGGATCAACAGAATTCGCTTCGACAGGCTTGATGCCAAAGAATTGCGCATCGAAGAGACGGTGGTCCTCAGATAACAGATAAGAATCCTTGATATTGCTTGTTCCATGATGCAGTCCGTCTTCATGGTAGAAGGATGTTGGGTTAAACCGGCTTTCAGGAATAGGGGTCAGAAGATCGCGGGGCTCGCGTAGGAGCTCCCAGAGCTTTGAAGGCGAGTTTGCTCCTCCTGGGAATCGACACCCACTTCCAATAATGGCAATAGGCTCATTTCTATGGCCGTGGTTGATAGGAGTAGCGCCCATTGTTCCAAGGCAACTTTTGCAGGCTAATATAGCTTCCAATTATTCATGAAACTGGCAATGTCGAATAGCTTCACGTCAGGCCAGACAGCTCCAACATTTCGTCCGCTTGCGTCCTCATAACTTCATTCTTCTCCATTCTTACTTGACGTGTAGCTCGAGCTGCTCACAATTCCACCGACTCCCGCCGATTGCCGACGTGGTCACCGTTAGCTACATTCGGTGGCGCCGAGCTCTGACTTGCACTGCTATCACAAGCTCCGACTCCGAAGCCCGAATCTACTTTTAGCTTCTCACCATGGCGTATAGTGTCGACATTCCGTGCTAACGGTACAAGGAAATCAAGAGGTAGAATCTGCGATAAGAATGTATCGGACCTCAGCTGTCTCGCAGTGAGCATAACTCCAGCACGCTGAACTATCGGCAGCCTAAGCAGGCATGACTCTTTAGAGATGGAACAGAGAGGAAAAGCCCCGAACAAAGACCCATCACATCATATCGTAAGCTGCATTGATAAAGACGAGCTAGGTGCACATGAGCAAGGTTAATTCGGCAGAAGGACCCTGCATAGCTCGTAATCCAGCTTCAGGATTCATGGCTGGCTGAACATTGGTTGCGGCTACTGCCTGTGTGATCTATAATCCTCACAAATTCACGTGATGCAACAAGTAGGTTTAGGGTAGGAGAAGAGCACGCTACCACCTTGCCATAGTTACTGGAGATAATATACAGATACTAGTCGTATAGTATCGTATAGCACGCATCAGAAATGTCAGGCAATCGATCCGCCGTGCCGGATCTTCAGCTGATCATCGGGTCGGTGATATGCTAAAATCCCACGGGGTAGCCACGGGATAGCCACGCTGATGGAGAGCTGTAGTTCGCTTCTACATGTTGTGCGAGGGAGCAGCAGCATCCGGGAGCAGCATCCGGTCTCATCTTTGCAGTGCAAATCTCGCCATTAACACTAATCCACGGCACTAGGCGTAAGTTAGCACTAGTGAACCTGTTGATACTCTGGCCGTACATGATGTACATGGTAGTTTTCTTTCTTCTGCCATATATCAAGGTGGCAGGTGTGGAATGAGTTTCGATGTACAGTACTTAAATGTAAACACACGGCGTTCTGTAGATCTCACACAATGCAGCACCTTAATCACGTCAAAGGCCACCAACGACCCTAGTACCTTTCCCTATCTCCCATCAAATCCCCCGCCCCTGCTGACGTAAACAGATACGCACACTATCGTGCTCCTACAGTATTAGGTAGAAGTACTCCTCTACTCCTCGTACCTAGTACTCTACTAGGTACTGGCTTACCACCTACCACCCAGTCACC
>LNAR01000553.1:0-75999 GCA_001630585.1 Pseudogymnoascus sp. BL549 | reverse complement strand
TATTTAATTATTTTTATCTTATCTTTGTGTGGATTCGAATATTTTTTAATGTTTAGGGAGGGGTCTGGGATTTGGGATTGGGCATGGTGGAGTCTTTTATGGCGTAAGAGGAGGGAATGGAGGGGGAGGAAGAAGAGAGAAGGGGGGAGTGAGAAGAAGAGAAGAAGAGAAGAAGAGATAAAGGTTTCCTATTAACATCTTAACATTCATGTACTGTACGTTAGTTCCTCTTGTGTCGTTATAGGTTGAGAAAGAATAGTATTTATTATTATTATAATCCATCCAGTTCGTCTCATCTCATACCCATCACCGCCACTACTGCTGCTGCTGCTGTGATCCGGTATAAATACGTCTTGCGGTAGCCTTGCTTTGCGATCAACTACCTCCTTCCGAAAAGTTCTACAGGATGACACTCGTGTCGTGAACCCCCCCTTTGATAGGCGCGGTTCTTGGGCGGAGAGAGACGTGCTGTTGGCGTTTGATGGTAGGTGTTTGTGTTGATGTGGTTGTGGTGCGAAATAAATGCGGTGATGACAACCCTTCGACGACAACACGGGGCAAGTGACAAGACACCAGCACCGGCAGGAAAAGCAACTTTACTTGTAGTTTGCCATCCATCCGCTCAGGAGCAGCGCACGCATCTTCGGTTCCAGTGGCCGCAGGGAGTTGTACCCCCCGTGAGCAGTTCGCCTTTATTGTCGATTCTGTCTTGTTGATTCGCTTTTGCTGGGTGGCGGATGTTTGGTTGGTTTTTATAGTTGGAGTGTAAGGGGGTTGCGGATGCTCAGGGTGGGCTGTGATGGGATGGAGAAGGCTCTCAGCAGGGGATATTCAAGAATCTGCATCGAAGAGTTATAGGTACGGTGATGAGGTCGGGAAGGGCGTTTGGAAATAATTTACAGGACACAAATGGATTTATCACCACTGCTGGCTGGTATAATCCGCATTGGTTGGATGATATAGAAACTATCACAGTGTCACATACCAGCAGTTGACATCTTTGGATGTAAATCAGACAGAAGGAAGCGCCACATGTGGAAGAGCAGTTGGGGGGGATGGAGTAATATGTTTAAAACCGCTCGTAGATCGAGGAAACAGCGACACAAGTCGAAAGGTTAACAATCTGGTTCACGTTTCGGAATGTGTCGCCCTCGGAATACAACTGGTCCAATTACACTCCCTCCCCTTCCTACGGCACGTGTTTCGATTGTGAAGGGCGAACAACGACGGCAAATTTAGCCAGAGCGCATCACTGGACTAGAGAATGAAGGGGGCATAAAGAGAAAGATTCTCTTTTCCCGTCCCGGTTTATGGTTTGTGTTTCTCACTTTGAGCAATTCCTACCGTTGCAGCTTCTCACTACCGTCTGCGATGCTGTCACCACGTGTTCATATTTGCATATTTCGCTGCCACTATTCTACTGATCGAAGCACACGCGGCACATCACACATCTGATTCTATCATAGGCTAGAATGCACTGTGTACTGGAAATGGCCCTTTCGGAACGATGCGACTTTCGTGGCCTTTATAGTTATGGATATCTGATAATAGTACCGACCGTGGTTGTTGGATCTAGCTATGGCGCCGGCAGGGGAATATATAACAACGAGGTTCTTTGACGTGTACTGTATGGGAGCTGTATTATGATTTGTAGCCACAGTGGTTATGGAGAAAGATGGGGGTGGGATGATGGTGCTGACGGATACCAGAGAAGGTCAAGGCCGAAACAGCGAAACTCCGGGCGAGAGGAGCATATCCGCACGCACCTTCTGCGAAAAGGAGGAGGCGCAGAAGAATTCACTTACGGCCATGAAGGCCGAGTCCGACAGAGAGCCTTTAAATCTTGGGGAGCAGGCGCCCACGACTTCCGTTGCCAACGTTTGTTGTGATGGGGTGACGGGGGTGAGAATAGGATGACAGTGGGATATAACGGTGGTGAGAAGCGCGGTGAGAAGAGTAATATGATGCGGATGTAGGTGCGTCAGATATGTTTCTCGCTTTTCTACCCCATAGCGTGCAGTGAGAGCACTCACAATGATATCCTCGCGCGTCAGGAATGCCTCCCGCATAAGGCACAGTGGTGTGTGGAGGTGACATTATGTAGGGGCCGTCTTTCTCGAATTTCGCAATGTTTGTGCCAGTAAGATCTAGGAAACATATAAATTAATCACCCCATCCATTATCTACTCAGGCATCCGACGTATCTGCCCCATCTTATCTAATTACAATTGTCCATCTCACGACACAGTCGGGGCTGCTCAGCAACACAACCGACCCGCCAGATCCAGAAACAGATAGTCGAATCACCCATACCCCATACACTACTCATACACCCCTTCCCCCCTATGTTCTCCTAGATGAAGCCAAAAAAAAAAAAAAGAAGAAAACACGGCAACGCAACGCCCCGATACAGGTAGTGAGCGTATAGTGGAAACCCACAGACCGTACTCACTATACAACCAATCCACCGACACATACTTTTTAATTACACAACATCCACCCTCTTCTTGAAATCCCTTGCAGCTTGCCGAGCATCGCTGGGGTGTTGTCGGGATTTTTCATTCCTGGCGGTGACGTCAGAGCTGTCTTCTCACACATTTGACCAGAAGAAAGGTCTCACCTTAGCGAACCTGCGACATCGCGGGAGCTCCACCTCCACCGCGCTTCATGCCGCCGAATCCACCCTTGAGACCCGTCATGACCAAGGAGCCGATGAAGCAGGCGAAGAGGAACCAGAAGAAAGCGCAACTGGCTTGCAGTTCGCGGCAGTGCTTGGTGGTCGATCCATTGTCACGGAGAATGGGCGTTCTCTCGAGGTAGCCCTGAGAGGTGTCAGTTGGGTTCAAGTCAGGGTTTTACGGGGTGGGTCGCCGGGGATGATGTGCGGGATGGGGTGATATCTGGAATGGGGAAAACTCACGCGGTTGTTGCAGCTGTGGGCACCGAGCCTCTTCGCCAGAACGACACCAGCGATAAAGGTGAAGAGGGTAGCGAGGGCATCGAGGATCAGTAGAACGATAGGAATGGCGATGGATTCGACGAAAGCGGCGGCCATGCCAAAGATCCAGACCAACCAGCAGAAGACGATGGTGAACATGGCATAGTTGACTGTAGAGTTATCCGCGGTCTTGCCGGCGAGAACGTTTCCGATGAGGGCTGTGAGGAGCAGAATCCATAGGAACTGCAATGCGCGCAGGGCGATCTGAACGACGCTCATGATGGCGGTTGGGGTATTATCCTGATAATTGTTGGTTTGGTGGTTGGCGGAGTCGAGACAAAGGTCTGGGCGGCGGCTGGCACGCTGGGATATGAAGCTGTGCTCTTTTTGGTGAAGGATCCGGGGATCAGCTCAGGCGTCTTGTGTAAAGATGCGTAATTTTTGTCGCAAGGGTCAAAGGTTTTGAGTTGTAGTTGGATGAAGCTGGGGAGCGGCAGGGTTAAGGGATCTGTGCTTTTGTGCTTGGTGTAGGAGCCAAGGGTTGGTTTTTTCAGTCGATGATGAGAGAGAGAGTCATGATAAGGTAAGGTGGGGACGGGTGACGATGTGCGCTGTAAGCTGGGAAGCGGCGAGGTTTTGGGCTGGATGACGCAGGGATGGGGAGGTGAAAAGCAGGCAGATGGAGGGCCGGACAGGCGTGTGAGAGGTGCTAGAGTGGTTGTGTGTGGATGAGGATCAGTGTAGTATAGTTTAGTGCCGGGATGACGGAAGGTTGTGTCAAATAGATGGAAGGATTTGTGATCGTATGATATAGGCAGGTTTGGGTCGGAATGGATTTACCGTTGAATGAACGCTGAAGAGGGTTATATAGTTTGTTTAAGCTTTGATATGTTCTGTGTAACTCTCTATCGTATTATATATTTATATTCTTTCACCTATAATTATTTTGATTATTTATATCTGCAGCAACGTTGAAACAAGAACACGGACTCAAGATACATAGGGTGTTTGAGGGATGACACCTTGGCCGGCAGTGGTTGGCAGCTAGTGTGGGGTGATTGGCGGTGATTGGTTGAGAGCTGTCGAACTGCCACTTTGGCACAGCAACTGCCGCCAAAGATGCTGACATAATCTGGAATTTGTAACATCACCCGCCGAAATCCCCGCCAGAGACCCCGCCAAACAATCGAATGAGTAACGTCATCACTCTTAAATCACTGTAATGGTCGCTGCCGAAGCGCTGATTCGCGCGAGACCCCCCAGAATATGCGCTTGTCTCGGTAGCTCTGTGCCGACCAAGCCTGGGGACCAGAGCTAGTCTCCACTTACAGATGCTCTGGAAGTCTCGACCGTCTCGACTTCAATCCTGACTTCCAAGTCACAAGTTTTGACTTGACTCACAACCAACCATGGCTCCGTCATGGCATGAACTTTCCCCACTCTAGCTAGACCTACGTTTACAAATGGAATATGGGCTGACCCTGCTGCGAATAGCCTCATCCTGCCAAATGGTCTTATGTTTATACAGAATATGAAGCAACGTTTCCCCGCATTTCGGGAATCAAATTATTTAAACTTCTGGCCATCTAACCGTCTGGTAGATGAGAGCGATACTGAGATGCGATAGCTTCCACCATACGCACAGTCACGACTACTAGAATGACGTGCCGTTAGCTGAGTACGAAACTACGCCGTCTCACCATATGGGAGTATGGTAGCTGTCGACCACCAAACTCTGGATGCAACCTGTGGTACGAAGCCGCAAATAGCTTCCGCTATGCGAACTACTTTGAGGTGGGTGGTTGCGTGAGGCTCTGCGGGCACGACTCTCCCCTAGCGGGAAGGGGCATTCAACCATCGAGATCTCCAGACAACGACGGTGGCATGAAGAGCCACGAATAACGTCGACGATGCATATTGTCAGGATCACTGGGCAAAATGGCATGGTGTTTGTATGGGAATGACGGTGCCATTATACGTGCAGAATAATATATAACTCCGGTATATAGAGAATCACACGTTGAACCCAGAAGAAAGTTCTGTCATTCGTAAGTGAACCTGTCTGCCACGGCTGTGGCAGGAGTCATTGGAACAGGAGATCGGAGCGGATGTGGTGAGAATTCTTGAGTCCAGACCGCAAAGGGCCGCACCATGCTACGTTGCCAACCGTACAGTCGTCGGCAGGTGCGGCCCACTGTAGGAGACAGTTTTATTCCCACCCCCAATGTTTAAGTTATATCTGGTGATGGCGGGGCGACAGCGAGCTAGTAATGGCAGGCTAGCGACAGTGAGTGTTTTCTATGTGTCTCCATATATGCACTCTTCTTTCTATCATCTTTGTCGTCTTTCTCACCACCACCCAAAATTATCACTTTCACGGCAAAGCATTACCCAATATCATAAATTTTATCACCCCCAATCGTTTTTTTCAATATATATCTACTCAGAGAGACAGGTTCGATCCTGTCATCTCAACTACTCATGGATTTCTCAGACGGATACCCTGACGCTACCTTTGTCAACGAGCCGGACGACAGGCGTCCTCTCTTTACGACTGGTCACATCGACAACAATAACAACTTAGCTCCCAAATTGCCAGAGCCCATCAGAGCGGAGGATTTGGACATTCTCCATGCCTTGAAGAGCGATGCCGACATGGGCTTTTGCATTGATGAGTGGACTGAGAACAGCATGTTTAAAACCGATCCCAGCAGCAATATCAACCCCCCAGCGGACAACAGCGACATCGACAACTTCCTCCGCGAATACAGAGAGTTCAGCAAATCTGGTTTAAACCCGGCGAAGAATGAGAACAGCAGCGCCGGACAGAGAGGCTCAGCCGCCCATCCCAACAACCTCGATCTCTCAGTCGAGACAAACTCAAATGGCCTCATTACTTCTGGAGCCAATACGGCTAGGAAGTTCGAAAACTTCGGGACATTCTTGGCTTCTAGGGGCCCAGGTATAGGCCAGTCACATCAGAAGATGGCCAATATCGGAGGCACCGCGAGTGACCCAATGCCCGATCACCCCATGGCTACGCCAAATAAAAGAGCGAAGCGGGCTTCGACATCTAAGCTACTTTACAATCCTGCTACTGGTCCGAAATCTCGAGTTGAATGTACCACTGCTAAAGTCACCCGTTGCCACAATTTGGGAAAGAGCAACCCGGATAGCCGAAAATGGTCCTCTGAGGCTAGCGCCGCTCCTTCCGTCCCTAATGGAGAGTCATCATCGAAGCTACCAAATGCTTCTGTCGAGAGCGTCTCCTCCAAGGAAAGTGTTACGACTCCAACGGATTCATCAAAGTCACCTGCGAGCAGTGGTTCATCTAACTCGTCTCCCCCTTATTCACCAAAGGGGCCAGCGCCTGGTCCGAAAGATCCCCCAGCACCTAGATCTGGTGGCTCGACCAAGCAGAGCAAATCAGACGCGGTAGACCACGCGGCAAATGGAAAACCCTCGGGTAGCCCCATTACTGTAAAGCGCAAGACCAATCGTGGGACAAATGATTGCCGCTCGAAGACCTGTGCTATTGGTGCCAGCGGTCCTCACACCGACTATGGTTCCCCATCAGAAAATAGCGGGAATGGCCAGAACAGCTCAATTTCAAATGGTGCAAGTTCGGGCAATGTTTTCAATGAGAATTGCTTTGGTTTAGTGACTGGTAGCAATCGCACTCTCAGAGTTGAAGTTCTGGCGGGTGGTTTCAACATAAATAACAATTCCATATGGCAGAATGGCGCGGCACCACCGGTAACTAATGATATGAGCGACTGCCATGTTTACAGCGGTCAATTGCAGCCACATAGTACGGCGAACAATGGTCCAACCTACGGGTCTACAACACACAATGGCCCAGCGATCCAGGACGGCTCAATTGCGGCTTACGTGCCACCGTACAGCTTGCCGGCTCATAACAATCCAGCCCCGAATTATGCCCAGACAATGCAGAGTGGTCAGCTACCTCCGAATGGCGCAGCTATTCAAAATGGCCCAACTCCACAGAACGTCTCGCCAACACACTATTCTCAGCTCAATAGAGGCCCAATTCCGCCATACAATCCACCTATGCAGAATGGTCCATTGCCTTTGAACAATTTTCCGATGGAGAACGCAATAATTCAATACAACAACGCGCCGATGCAGAATTACCCAGCGGCTAAGGGTGCCCCTTACATGCGCAATGATCAAATTCCGCCATATGCCCCACCGATGCAAAATGGCGCAGTTCCTCCGAATGGCTATCCGATGCAGAATAGCTATACGATGCAAAACGGCTCGATTCCTCACTACATCCCACCGACCCAGAATGGTCCAGTTTCACAGTATCACCATCCTGTTCATAATGGTTTCGTGCCACCGTTTGGCCCTCCTGCCCAAACTGGCTCCGTGTCTCAACAATAGCAAAAGTAGGGTGGAGTTCTGGGGCAGTAAATTGTTTAGTATCTTGGGACTGCCCGGGTAGGATTTGTTATGGCTTTAGATTGTTTTTTTGGTCTTTTTTTTGGATTTCTGAATTCCCGTATTGACGTGCTTGGTTGTTGGTGCTTGTTTGTTTGTCAGGGTTCACAGTACCATTAGTCGCGTACATCGCGATAAATCCACCAAGGTGTTGGTGGGCTTATCGCGTTATCAATAATACATCACATCTATTAAAGGAAGGTCTTAAGTGTGTCTTGCAGATCCCCCTCGCGTCACCGAACAAAGCTAAGACATAACTTTGTCCTCAGCTCTTCGAGCTCGAGGGATTTGTATCCTCGATGTCTATATCCAAGGAATCGGTAGGTAATTGGGCAAATATGGCTGTAGAAGGCGACAGACGACACTCTCTCGACGCGTTTTCGCACGGGCGTGAAATATCACTGCACAGCACCCGCAAAGTCAGTGACTTCCCCGCATGCGAACAAAAGAAGCGCTCACCATGGCCATCGTACCCGCGCATCATTTTTTCCGTATGCCTTCTCCTCGCCTTCCTATGCGTGTCGTACAATAATGCGCATATCGGCCGCATCGTGCGACGAGGGGAATCCGATCAACACGCGGTGGTGCTGCCCGCAGCGGGAAATGGGGTATTGGAGGTCTTTCAGGTGAACGCGCCTGTTCCTCTTGATGGTGACGAATGCACGGCGTTGCTTATGGAACATTCGTTTGGATTTAGCTATGGCAAACCGTTTGTGGGTATGTAACATTTATGGGTTCAACATCTGAAAGTCGCTGACCTGTTGGTAGGGGACTATAACCCGCCGTCTTGCAAATTCAACCGCGTGGTTATGAATTTTACTGTTACTTCTCGAGGGCGGCAGTTTGACAGGCTGGCGTTGATGTATCTCAATGACACCGAGGTGTGGCGGACATCCACTGCTGAGCCTACAGAGGCCGGGATTCGATGGACATATATCAAGGACATGACACCGTACCTGTCTATGTGGAGGCAACCCCAAAAGGTTATATTCGACCTCGGGAACCTAATCGACGACAAGTATACCGGCGCCTTTAACACGACATTGACACTCACCTTCTCAGACCACTCCACGGCACCATCACCAGCCGACCTAATCCTCCCCCTCTCTGCCCGCCGCTCCGCTTCAAACTCCCCAAGTGTTTTCACTCTCCCTGATCAACGCGCCCTAACCGCTCTTGCCCTCCCTCGAAATGCGAATCGTGCCATCTTATCTCTCTCTGCCTGCGGCCAAGCAGCCGAGGAGTTCTGGTGGAGCAACGTTCCATCCGCAGCCACATCAACATTCCCCAACACGACTGGCGAGCTGCCAGGATTCTCTCCCTGGCGCGAAGTGCAGATTTTAATTGACGGGCGACTGGCGGGTGTGCAGTGGCCTCTCCCTGTGGTGTTCACAGGCGGCATTGTACCTGGCTTATGGCGACCAATCGTGGGTATCGAGGCGTTTGATCTGCGGGAGTACGAAGTCGACATCTCGCCGTGGCTGGGACTACTGAGTGATGGCTTGCCGCACAATTTTGAGATTAAGGTTGTGGGGTTCTCCGGTAAAACTATCGCGGGGGAAGTGGGGAGCAGTTGGCTTGTAACGGGGAAGGTATTTTTGTGGCTTGATGGACCAGGGAAAGTGACTACCGGGTCGCCACTCACTATTGCAAAGGACGAGTTTGGGATGGGATCGAAATTGGCTACATCGCAGGATCCGACGGGGGCTAATGTCACACTCTCCACCGAGATATCGGTGCATCGCGAGCTTGATATTCAATCCACGATAACCACCGCGGCGGGGCCTCGCGTCGTCTCCTGGTCTCAACAACTCGCTTACAATAATCGCAACGATCTCTCGGCCTATGGCGTTGCGCAGTTTACGAACCTCTCCCGCACCGCTGTGGACTCCTTCAACTCTGACCAGAAACATGACCCGAACTCGAAGTACTCGCTCGTAGTAGACAGTGTATATCGCGTCGACCCTGCTCACGAGGGCGACGTCACAATCAACGCTACGTCTGTCTGCGAGGTCGAGTATCTCACAGGGGGCAGTAGCGTGTTCGACTCTGGTCTTAAGTCTGGGGCGAGCGGACGTGTTAGCACAACACAGGATGGAAAAGCAACCTATGTTTCCAAGAATGGGACGAGCTCGGGGACTGGAGAGACGAAACAGGTGTTTGTGCTCGAGTCTCTAGGGAAAGGAGAACCGGTGGCGGTTTATAAGCGAGATGTGGGTGCAGCTGGAGGGGTAGTGGTTTGGGATCGGGGAAGTGACGGCAAGGATGTAATGGGGGTCGAAGTGGCTGGAAAGCCGGTGGTTGTGGGGCAGGAGAGTAATGTGGAAAGCGTTAGGGAGGCTCTTGGAAGAGGTCCAGGGAGTGCGAGGAAGGTGTTGGTAATGGGTGCGTAGTAGATCGTCGAGATTGAAGTGCCGATAGGGCCGTAATAAGATTTAGGCTTTGAAATTAGCCAATTGTTCTTTGTGACGACATATTGAGCGACGTCTTCGTTGAGGGAAACCCATTTCGCCTTCGCACAGTATCTTACTTAATATCCACGCCAAATCGACATTATTTTGTCCCATTCAGCGCCCAACTTTGTCGTTCTCACATCGGAGTCGTCGCGGGGTCTTGCGGGGGGCTAAGTTCCAGCCCCCCACATCGTGGCGGATCTAAGCTTTAGTCTGCGGCCGCTGCGGCCGCACCAGTCGCAAGTATCCCGCCGGCCGCGTCGGCCGCATATACGTATTGCAGTCGGCGATAACGACGGTCGCAGAAGCCTAAGGACTGTAAAACTACAAAAACGCGAGACGGTGAGTAGGGTAGCGGGGGTAGGCAGCATTTTTTTCAAAGAGGTATAAGTAGCTTTATTTCCTCTTTTATTTCACCTGTCTGCTTCTTATTCCATCAATATTGAAGCATCTGCAAAAATAATCCAGCGTCATTAACATACCTCAAATACTCCAATAATGGCATCTTCAACCCCTCTATCTGGCAAGACAGCTATTATTACCGGCGGAACCAAAGGAATTGGCGCCGCTATAGCCACACATCTCGTCTCACTCGGCGCCAACGTCGTCCTAAACTACTCCTCCGACGCCACTACCGCAGACTCCCTGGTCTCTACCCTCACATCCTCCGTCCCCGTCTCAACTCCTCCCCGCGCCCTCGCCCTCCGCGGTGATGCGGGATCCCTCTCCGACATTGACACCCTCGTCTCTCACACTGTCGCTACGTACGGGAAAATAGACATCGTTGTCGCCAATGCGGGCGTTCTCCCCATGGCGGATCTCGCCCACCTGACCGAGGAAGTCTACGATGCCACTATGCGCCTCAACACGAAGGGGCCGCTCTTCCTTGTTAAGACCGCTGCCCCGCACATGAATGCCGGGGGCCGGGTAGTGCTCGTCTCTTCAACGCTCGCACACGCGTCTGTGGTGGATCCGGCGTACCTCCCCTATCTAGCCTCCAAAGGTGCGGTGGAGCAGATGGTGCGTGTACTGTCGAAGGATCTTGCAAGAGGGGGTGTTATGGTGAATGGGATTGCTCCAGGGCCCACGGGAACGGAGCTGTTTTTGAAGGGGAAGAGCGAGGCGGTGTTGGAGCGTATTAGGGGCTTGAACCCAGCTGGAAGGATTGGGGAGCCGGAAGAGGTGGCTAGAGTAGTAGGGTTTTTAAGTGGGGAGGGTGCGGCGTGGGTTAGTGGGCAGATGCTGAGGGTTAATGGGGGTATGGCGTGAGGATTTTATGGGCTGTGGTGGTGTGGGAGCGTTGTTGTTAAATTTCTTGCAATTTACTCGAGGTAGGGGCTACATTGAAATAAAACAGCTCGAGATATAATACTGCTGTATTGTATTATAGGCAACCCACCAACATATAAATTCAATAAGCATTGTCAATCATCAAGAATGAATTTTTGGTAAAAGCATGCAATTTATGACACAGGGCTCTACTCAATGTTGAAAATATGTGCTGTTATAAAATATATACAGGAACCACCAAATAGAATATTTACATCTCTTATGTATAGCATAACCGCCTACATGGACGGTGCAACTCTTCGTATGTAGACGGCTAGGCCACGGTTCCGTTGCTCGGCGCTGTTCCGTTACCGCTGCCACCACCATACTTGGCATCAATATCCGCAACATGGTTGGTGACCAGTGCGGTCCACTCATCGCTCCCGTAGTAAATGGTGTTTGTGTCGTCGTGGGTCTTACCGGTAGAGATGGTGTCACCGAGCTGCCAGAAGGCGTCGGCGGCCACACCAACAGAGTTCAGGGCTGCAGATTGCCAAGGGGCCTCGATGGCAATGTGGTTGCTTGGATAGCCTGGGGGTTGGTTAGTGGGGCCCAGTTATGTCTAATATGTGGGGAAGTTGGAATGGACATGCTTACCATATTCTTCAAACAGACATGGCTTGTTGGCAGCAGCGCAAGCAGCAGCGTGGTCGGTGACCCATGAAGATCCCCAGTCGGTGGATACACCCCAGCTATCAGGGTATAGATGGAATGTTCCAAAGTCCAGATCCTTGATGTCTAAGTTCTGGGCAAAATCAATGCCCTCACCTGTCGTGTATGGGTAGCTTGAATCACCTCCGCCGTTCATGAAACCCTCGTCGCCGAGCGTGACCATGTGTTCGCTATCCAGGCTCTTCACATAAGCGCTAGTAGTTGTAGCCCAATCGTAGATCACACTTGTATCACATCCATTGCAACGCGGCTCGTTCGCCAGCTCCCAAGCAAAGACAGCAGTGGAAGACTTGTAACGGCTAACAACCGCCTCAATGTACTTCTTGTACTGCGTCTGCACGTCAACATTCGTGTACCAATCTGCCGGCTGGGTGATGCCGTAAAACTTGTTGTACGCCGCCATTCCACCATAGTCGGTCCAGTTATTGACGAAGTTGATAATGAGCTTGATGCCATATGTCTCCGCGCTCTTGACGACGTAATCCAAGCGCTGCAAGCCATTCTCACCAGTGTTGATTACGGGCTCGGATCCTGCGAAAGACTGGAACCATACTTCGTTGGTGTCGGCTGTAACATCATTGAAACCCCAAACACGGAGGATTTTGATGCCTGAAGTTTGCAGGTGACCCATGACGAGGTCTATATCGGCATCGTTGGTGAGGAAGCCAATCCAGTAGGAGTTTGTGCCGGCAAAGTACTTGGTTTCGCCATCGATGTTGAATAGCAAGCCATCAACCTTGGAATTGCTGGCTGCCCGAGAAACGAGAGCATTAGAACTTTTGGGGAAAACGCCATAATCAGCTGGCAGTGCCACCGACAGACCAGCAAGGATCGCCGCAGCTGTTGCTGCCGAGAGCTTCATGGCGAAGATTTACCAGAGACTGTCGGTCGAAGAAAAAGGCAGGAATGACAACTTTTAATCGTTCAAGGTGACTTTCGAGCTACAGAAGGAAAGCGATAGCAATGAAATATCTTGAAAATACCTTGGATGCCTCCATTATATATGGCCAGAGGACATAATAGGCAATTGACATTATCCACTCTGTGTCTGCCAGTCGCCGGAGGATCGGCGTCCGTCATGGGAATGAGGACAAGTATAATAAAGGTGCGATGTTAGATATAGTGATATATATGAAGCTGGTCCAGGCGAATGGGCGGAAGATCGCCCATGGGCCAGTCAGACGCGGCCCTATATATTAAACTTTACCTACCCTGGCAGGCAGCGGCAAAATATCAAGCCTCCAGTGGCATCACTCCAATCCGATGGTCTATAGCCCGCCCCCGGCGGCACCTACCGCCAATGTCAAGGAAGACTGGGCCAGAAGTTCCCTAGGTGCAAGGAACACAACATGGCGTGGTATTCAATATGCGGGGTAACCCCACATGGCTTCATGGGCCCTGGTGCACACTACGGCACAGAACATTCCGCGCCCAGGAACAAGCGCTTTCGGTAGATGATCTTCAGGCTTTTTACGCCACACGGTAATCAATGCTGCATTTTTCTGGCTGTTCGCGTTGCTCAAGGGATTGAACGAGTGGAGGCGGTCCGTATTGCTGGCCAACCGCATCCACTGTAACTTAAAGAGCACAGACGTATCAGTCATCACCGACTTCTTCGAGCCAGCGGAATTTGAGTCCAGTTTAATTTGCGGTGAAACGATAGCTTCTTCATGTAAATTGATGGCTGTGGGTCGGACGCGCGAATGTTTCGAGTATTTCAATTTAACAACTGTACTTATAGCCAACAGTATCTAATATTCATATTGTGTTTCTTCGTCCCAGTATTTGTTAAACCCAACCCCCTCGCAGACGTCCTCAAAGCTCATTATGAGTGGTGGCGGCCCTACAGTTAAGCTCTCCTTAAGCTCTGTGAGGGCCTTCTTAACGCCTTTCACATGGGCAGCCACCAACGTAATCGGGTACGCCACCATAGCAAAGCCTATGGAGGCCAGATCTACCGCGCTTAAGTTCTCCGTTTTCCCTCCTTCAATGATATTTGCCATAACAGGTATGTCGAACGCCTTTACAGCCCGGTGCATCATCTCGCGGTCTGGCAAAGCCTCAATAAAGACAAAGTCGACGCCAATGCGTATAAACTCTCGAACTCGCGCTTCAACCTCTTCCCATCCATAGATTAGGGCATCAGTTCGTGCTAGAATCACAATGTCTTGGCCAGTGTTGCGTGCATCTACGGCAGCCTGAATGCGAGCGATTGCTTCAGCCCGTGGGACAACGCTTTTACCCTTAGTATGGCCACAGCCTGCGCCAGGAGTTAGCCTCCTAAAAGTTAAATCACGAGTGTTAGAGATCCTTACGTTTTGGCCAGGTCTGGTCTTCGAGCATAATGCCTGCTGCACCAGCGCGCGCAAAACTGTTCACATCAGCAATTGAAGATAAAATGCTTTACTTAAAGACATACCATTCAACTGTCCGCTTCACGTTCATAGGAGATCCATAGCCAGTATCCCCGTCTACAAAGACTGGGACAGAGACCTGTCGTGCTGTCTCCTGGATTTTGTGACACATGTCCTCCATAGCGATATAGCCACAGTCAGGAAGACCCTGCGATGACGCCACGTTGTAGCCTGATAGGAAGACTACTGGGAAACCGGCCTCTTCGCATAACCTCGATGTCAAACCATCGTAAGAGCAGCATGTTGCAATGATTTTCGAGGGGTCCCGCTGAGACTCTTTTAGCATTGTTCGTAGCAAAGATGCCTTTAGCGAAGGGAACCGCCCTCGGACGTTCTGGATTGTTACGGAAAGATCTTTAGAAACGTTTCCGTGGACTTCATTTTCTATCGGAGTTATACCAAAGGCGAAGGGAAAGGGAGTCGACGGAATATTGGAGCCCATTGCTGCTTCTGTTAGGTTTTTAAAAGATTTATTGTAGCTTTATAGAAGTGAAATTGCGTAGTATGATTTTCACCTCCTTGTTAACTGGTGCTGTTTTGGTTCTTATATACTCCTTCTTGTGAGCGAGGCCTTTCTAGATTGCCGAGTTGTTATAAGAACGGAACCCGTCGCTATGCGGGCTATTGTGCATCTGTACCTGCGTCGAGATACAGAGCCAGCCTCTCCTAGGTACATCCATTTATCACTTTTAACAATATCCTGCCGGTATCGGGAGAGCGACTGTCTTACAGAGAGGCCTTTCTAAATATGAGAGTTGCTATAAGAATAGGACCGTCGCTATGCGGGCTATCTTAACATCTGTATCCGCGTTTGCCGCGGGGCTACGAGAGATATAGAACTAGCCCCTTCTTGATACATCCAGCAATCGCCTTAAATAATATCCCGCCGACATCGGAGAGCGAATAGGTCGGTCAGGTGTTTTCGAAACTCTGAAACTAAGAGCTGAGGAGCGCAACATGAGTACTCGCGCAACTTCCGGGTGACTGGTGAGAGTGTTGGGAGTCGCTCTCCCGATATCGGCAAACGCGGATAGAGATGCAGGATAGCTCGCATAGCGACGGCCGACACTCTCACCAGCATCTCATGGGTCGCCACGTAACTAGTCCTGAGTTGCAATACCCGAGACATTTTAATCCTACAAGCGAAACGATCATTTAGGACTGTTGCCGCTCGAAATTTGGCGCGGCATGTTTATTTGCAGAACTCGGCCGTGGCGTATACATTCTGTACTCGTTGTAGCACGCTGCCACAAAGTTGCATTTTCATACTTGGGCTGAACTTGGCACCTGATTTACAGTACGGAATGGCGACTATAGAACCTCCACAACTCTTTCCTGGCGAAGTCCTCGATCAGGTTACCAAAAGGCCATGTCTGTATAGATATTTCCCAGCCGACGAGGATAAGCCGCTGGTGGTCTTAATTCCTGGAGGTGCCCATACAGCCCGGATCTTCTACGGAGGCCATTTCGGATATGATCCAGAGGACTTTCTAGTTCCCTGGCTCACCAGGATGGGCTTTGGAGCACTGGGAATCTCATACCCCCTGGAGAGCGAGCCTGCACTGATGCCTGCTGTTGCTCCTGAATTTCGCGTCAATGATTGGGGTAGCCAGGCAGCAGCAGTGTCCAAGATTGTGGTTGATGAGAATCGGCTCTGCGGTGACATTGTGCTTGTCGGCTGGAGTATGGGGGGAAGATTGCTCGTGCCATATTCGAATGCCGCGCAGGAACAGGGGTTGAAAATCAAGTTATTCGTGTCTCTTTCCGCAACGCCAGGGCTTCCCGGGATTAGGCCTCCTCCCCCAGGGAGGAGGAACACTGAAGCGGGCTATGCAACCTTTTCTGCAATGCCCGGATTGTTCATGGCCCAGCTCCGCGAACAAGAGCAGATAAATGACAACAAGGTGATTATACCACCTGAAATCTATTACTCCCAGTACTACGGCCACACTCCAGTAAGCCTTCTTGGATGGGGCCTCAAATTCAATGGCAAGGATGGATTTATCGATGATAATTGGGGCTCTGTCCACGATTCAGCAGCTCACGATTTTGCCTGCCTGCCGTGGATTTCTACCCTGTGGCCAACAAGTCAACTAGACGCGCGTCACTCTTTGTCTGATAAAGCAACGTGGGCCTTCTTGTTGACACAGAAGCTGACTGCCATGTTTGAGGATAGGCCTCAGTCAACTACAACCACTTCGCGGTGGGATGATATCATACAATTTGTTCATTCTGCGCCTGGAGCTTTATCAACTTCAGTTCGTGGCAGCCATTACTTCTTCCTCGGCAGATCAGGTGCGAAGGCGACGGCAGAAGCCATTATTCAGCATTTAAGTACTGCAAATGCTCTACAGTCCCAATGGAATAGCCTTATAGAAGAGAGCGGATTAGCATAGTAGAATGTCATGTACAAATTTATACGTTTTTTTTCTTCTTGTTATAGAAAATGACAAAAGACAAGAGGGGCCGTATATGATGCTACGCAGAATTCCATACTTTGTAGTTGTAGAACTCAAGAAGCTACTTGCAGTGCCAGCTTGATGCTATGGTAGGATTGCCTTTTCCATCCCACTTGCTTAATTTCGGAAGAGGCAATGGACTAATGGAAAATTAGTGGAAGCAAATATCCGTCCAAGAACAAAACTGAAGTACTTCTTTGTGCTTGCATGTCCCCGGAGATAGAGATATGGCTCCCCACAACTGAATCTGGAGCCTTGCCATTCTTTGTCCAGTCGACGAGTGCTAGAACCACATTTGTCACCCCTGAAGATATCCCAGAGCGTATACTGTCAGCAAGATAGCCGGTTGACTTATGAGAAACTGCCATACTTCAGTTACAGAACTAACACTTGGAATGCCATTGACAACATTAGCAGACCAGCTGCTCGTATCTGCTCTAAGCCCCCAAGGCGGAAAATCAAACTGTCCATGAGAAGTAGATATAGGTTCGTAGACAGCTCTTACAGACGCAATCCGATTCTGCGAAATACAGAGTGAGCCATTAAGGAGCCCTCTATCACAACGTAACAGTTCCGCATCGAAATTATACATGTAAGCTTGGTCGATGACACCGTCTATAGCGCCGTCTAGAGGATCGAGCAAGCGGATTTGAGCCACAGCAATGGCTTCCCATTGTGCCTGATAAACATAACTTGTCGAGTTGTTATCAGGCTATCCAGAGCGTCTCGCCAGGAGTGCGGAAGCTAAGACAATAGTAAACCAGTGTACGCCAAAAGAGCCCGCGAGAATGCCATCGAAATTGTTGGGGTATATAGTCGCCCCCTTAATACCTTGGCACCCTCCCGTGCTACAGCCGGAATAGTAATTATAGCGAGAGGTTTAGCCGTAGTATTGCTATACAATCTCCTTTCCTACCTCCGCTTCAACGTGGATGGATCGATAACCAAAGTCGTAGATAACTTCAGGATGATAGAGGATGAAGTCGTAACTAGCGGAGCCTTTGTGCCCGCCATTAGTACCTAATGAAGCAAAGCCGAGTGAGGCGCCATAAGGAACTGCATTGTAGTCGAGGCAACCTGAGATTCCACCTCCGCCACTGGCTATTAAACGCGAATTCCACTCGTCAGGAAGCCAAGCCTCGACAAGCACACGACTTGATGTTGTTGCGACACTGACGACGACTTGACACAAGTCTGCCGTGGCATTGACAGTCGCAGGGCCTTGACCAGTCGCAACTAACTGTGAGCCCTAGCCTAGTAGGTCAATAACGCTAGCGTTCTCCAAAATGATGCAGGATGCATATCATGAGGAGTGGAATGTTCCTTTTCGCCGAAGGTAGAGCTATTTGACATCCATTATTGGTATTCGCAGTATACGTAGCAAAGGTCTATCCAGAAGTCCTAAGCCGAAGTTTGTCCTACTACACACGCCCCAGAGCTATGTTTACAGCTAGTGATTTGTAGGAAGTAAAAGACGGTGGTGTAGATGTTAGCTTCGGTTTCTCCGCAGCCGATACCGGCGACTCCGCTAAGGCGCCATCGTCTCTTTCTCTCAAAGCGATGCCGCAGTCATCCGGAAGCAACGGCAAGGTCAAGCCCACCAGAGCTATCGTACATGGTTCCCCGCAACTCGAGGAAGTTGTGGGGAACCATGTACGATAGCTTGTTCATTCCGAGAACTTGGGACTATAACGCCAGAAATACTAGCGCTCTGCCTCACCTCGCTGTTACTTGTGTACGAAGTGATCCCCGCATTGCTCGCGTCCCCGCATTGTTCACGTCCCCGCATTGTTCGCGTCCCCACATTGTTCGGGCATATAATAGTCGTTCTTCCCCGTGGGGAAATTTTTATTCATTGTGGGGCTCTCCGAATAGCACTGCTTCTGTTTATCTATCAAATATAATACTAATTTCAAGAGTGGCATCATGGGGCTGCGAACTGTACGAGGCATTGCGCTTCAGCGCCTGATCGCGATTATCGGCGCCGTTGCCTTCTTACTTCAAGGATACAACCAGTCAATGATGAATGGACTCCTGACCCTGGACGGTTTCATTAAAGTGCTCCCTCAGATCGATACCCTCAATACCAGTGGAGCAAAACAAGCCCATAACGCGACGCTTCAAGGTACCTCATCTTCGACTAGCTACGGGATCTCAACCCTCATCATTCATCTTGCTAATACACGGTCTCAGGGCTCGTGGTGTCTATCTACGAAATTGGGTGTGCTTTTGGTGCATTGTCGTGTCTCTTCATTGGTGACCGCTTAGGGCGACCAAAGACGATGCTTGTTGCTGGGGGAATTGCTCTAGTTGGAGGCATTGTCCAGGCAAGTACATACTCGTTCGGACAGACCGTTGCAGGCAGAATTATCTCAGGTGAGGAATCTTATATCTAATCGTCACAACTCCGGGCGAATACCCTCTCACGCAAAACAAACAGGGCTGGGTGTCGGTATTTACACAGGCACAGTTCCTATGTACGTCAGTGAGACAGCTGAAGCAAGCAGGCGTGGGCGTCTTGTCTCAATTGAGGGAGCCTTTGCTCTCGGCGGGATCGCACTGGCGGCATGGGTTAATTTTGGGTTCTTCCACGCCACAGGCGCCATCAACTACAGATTTCCCATTGCTTTTCAGTTGCTTTTCGTTATCATCCTACTCTCGGTGTACCCACTCCTCCCCGAGTCTCCGCGATGGTTGGTCAAGAAAGAGAGGCTCGAAGAGGCCGGGGTAATCATGTCTAGGTTATTGGATCGTGAAGTGGATTCTGTTGAGGTGGCAAGAGAAGTAGCCGTCATTCATGCAGCACTTCAGCGTGACAAGAACCACAAAAATGAATATTCCGGCAACATCTTCTCTCGCAACAAGAATCGTCACCTACATCGCACTATACTAGCCTGCGGCATTACAATGACAACCCAACTAACGGGAATTAACGTTATCCCATTCTTCTCTACCACCATCCTAGAAGGCACGCTAGGGTACTCGGGTAGTGTAGCTAGGATTCTAGCAGGCTCCTTGAATATTACACTGGCCATGGGTGGAATTGCTGCAATATTTTTAATCGAAAGATTTGGGCGACGCAAGTTGATGTTCTTTTCAACATTCAGCATGGTTGTGTGTCAGGGTGCGGTCTGTGGTCTTTCTTCGAACTTATCGAATCCGGTTGCCGCCAAGGCAGCTCTATTCTTCTACTTCGCGGCCATGTTTTCGCTACCCATCGGCATGTTCATTGTCCCTTTCATGTACGCCTCAGAGATAGCGCCATTAGGAATTCGACACAAGGTCGCAGGTTTGGCGGCGGCCACAAGCTGGTTCTTCAACTTTATGGTAGCGGAGGTCACACCTGTCGCAATCCACTCGATCGCTTGGAAATATTACATTGTATTTACAGTGTGCAGTGCGGCAGGGTGCATCGCCATTTACTTCTTCTATCCAGAGACCCAGGGTCTCTCTCTTGAAGAGATTGATGCCATCTTTGTCCAGTCAAAATCAATCTTCGATACCGTGCGCGTGGCGAATAATCTACCAAGGGGATTTGATGCCCTGGACGCAGAGTTTGACGAGAAACCACACCAGGTTTTGGCACATGTCGAGAGAGTTTAAGCGGAAATTTCCAGTAGGTATATCAGGTATAGAGTTAGACTCTTTCTTTTAGCTAGGGATATAGATTAAGGCCTAAATAGTAAAACGTTCATCGCGTCTCGATACAAAATCCCCACTTTGTGCATGTTGACGTGGCCACCATTAGGTAGCTGAGCCAGTGACTCTGATCTCCGTATAAGTTGGAGTGAGACGATAGGATCTTCACGTAAATTGGTGGTTGTAGGCGGAGTTTGGTTTTTGAGGATTTCATTTAAATACCTGTACTTATGGTCAACTGTCTATCTATCTACCACGTACGATCATAAACTCAAGAAAATTGGGCATTCCATCCGCTCTGCCATACGGATGGTTTTGAAGACTATACTGCCTAGTAATTTGAAGTCCATATTGTCGATGTATGTTGAAGTTGAAGCTGTTCTACAACCTAAACCCTGCGTAGCCAATAGTCTCCTCAAGAGCTGTAACACCAGGGCCATGAATAGAGGGAATCCACAAATATTGTTCCAGACGGGATCTCAAATCGCGCCGTTCATTTATATCGGCATATCTCGAGAATGCGAGCCTAGAAAATGTTGCCAACAGCCAATCCTTTGTATGTGATTCCGTAGGCAGAATTGTCATTGTTGCGAGAAAGGTCGCCCATACACAAAAGTCTAATGGGAGTGGCAATGTCCATGATGTAGGAGCTGCTGAATATAGTGGACGTAGCAGGCTGTTGAATACATGTTGAAATTCGCCACAAATCTGCTGGGTAACTAATGATGAGGGGGCTCGCTCCCTCAGTAAGGTCCACGAATAGAGGATGAGAGTGATTCGACAAAATTCATGAATCTGAACTCTCAAATCAAAGTGGAGTCTTTTCTGATAGATGGTGGTAGCGAGGGCGTATTGGACATTGAGTAGCAAATGGCGTACTCGAGCAACTTTCGCAGTAGCATCCTTTTTTTCTCCAAGACACGGATCATTAAACTTGGACCAGAAAACTAGTGCTTCTTCAAGCTGATGGACGCAATCACGGATGGTATTGTCCAGACCTATCTGTTTCTGGACCATGTTGAACCCATCGCTTCGAAACGCTACCCCAGATAACGTGTTGAAATGAACAGGAATTTCTCTCCTAAAATACGGTGTTTCGCCAGTAGTAAATGAGCCATAGAGGTCAGCACTATACGCATAGCTGTTAGTGATATCCAATATTAATGAGGTTCCTAAAGTAAGAGGTTCAAAAATTGCACAATCACCAACCTATAAATCTTATTGAGAAGCACTGGTTCCGAAGAAAGGCATTCCACTCCGCCATGAAGCTCCACAAGCCGTCTTAATCCTTGCATATGAACTCGCCAGTGATCATGATTCCCAGCACCTCTCTACTTCAGCATCAGCTAAACTCATACCTGCTGGGAAGAATGTGCCAAGTATAGAATTATACGTACTTCTAGCAAAGCTATCCCTGCAACAACTCCAAGAGTTCCCAAAGACTTGACAAATGTATGTTCCAAAATTCGTTGATTCACGATAGAAATAGCTGCTTGGAGGTGTTTCAATCCTCGTGAGGCATCTTTGATTGTCGAATAGCCCGAAACGTATACATCTGCGCAGCCAATAAAAGAATGAAGGAGTGCTGAATCGTTAAAGGCTATAGGAAGCCAGTACTCGGCTATGGGATTGCAGCCAACGAGTCCCTCTAATGAGTATATATTCCTCCACAAAGTAGTACAAACTATATCAGGGTATTATTAGCAAAGCTTAATCATTGTCTGTGCTGCAGACTTCAAGTGGGCAACTGTACGTACAGTGAAAGAGAAGGTCATGCATATAAGGCTCCAGTGCAATCGGAGACGTTTCAAACGGATCTACACCTGTAATCTGCAGCAAATTTGTTCTGGCTAAATCTTTCAAAACTTGTTCTGCTGTTACAGCAACAGTTAGTTTGCTTACGCTCGGTTGAAGCATAGTTGAATCTTCTTGTTGGTGGACTTGACCAAGCTTGGCATATCTGCGGATGACGGCCCTTGAATCCCTATCAATTTCTTTACGTTGAATTGTAAGATTCACGAATTCAGGATAGATTTTCCGGGGCTGTTTATTTTCACAGCTAACAGAATTGGCCCTGTTCTTGCCTTTTTCATCATCCGTAAGCAATTCTCCCAATGAAATGTTAACCTTCGGAGAGAGATAAACTGACTTCCTTTAGGGCGACCCTTTTTCCATGTACTTGGCACCTTTGCCTGGCCATTAACATATGAGAATAATCCCTCTCTATCCTCACTATTGCTTTCCGACTTCAGACTAGCAGCAAAGACAACCTCCATAGGAACAGATGACATTGGAAAGGAACCGTCAAGAAGATTCTGCAGCTCGCGAAGAAGATAATTCCAAAATAGACTGGATTTAGATTATTAATTTCGGCTAATTGTCCCTAACACATCATGCGCCTCAGAAAGGGGTTTGGGGGTTTAGCTGGAGCTCTTATACACATATAACGCAAGATTTCAAGTGGATACAACTGACAACGATGAAATTGTCCTAAAGTGGTAAGGTTAAACTTGAGCTTATAAATACCCTTAAAAGTTTAGGTGGGTGTGCTAACCATATTTAGACAACGATAAAAGCGTCCTAAAGTAGTAAGACCTAGCTTGAGCTTACAAATAAAACTCTACGTAGATGTACTAACCAAACTTAGGCAGCAATAAAACAGCCCCGAAGTGATTAAGCCTTCAAGATGATATTTATATCTATCTAAACTTGGCATACTAGACTTTCAAATGCATACCCTGCAGTAGGGACGGCTCAAAGTAGTTCGCAATATCCAGAAAATACTCACCTAGTTTTGGAGTAGTAGCAATAATATTACCAGGCAATTATCGTGTAAATAAGACGCAATGAGATCAATATAGAATTGAATTTAAAATACGACTATATAAATCCTTTATGTCTCTGTTGCCATCACCTTCCTCCTCTCTCCCTAGTTATATTGTTTCTTCAAATATCTTCCCCTCGATACTGAAATCCGTTTTCCAAAATGGCCCGATACAATAGTGAAACGACTGCCCAGCAGGTTGGATTGGATTGCCAGACACAAATTGCCAATAAGACACTCTTGGTGACTGGCATCAGTCCAGGGGGTCTTGGAGCAGAGTTTGTCACCGCCGTTGCCAAATATGAGCCTGCTTGTATCATCCTGGCCACTCGCAATCTTGAAAGCGCCGAGGAAACAGCTCGCAATATCGCCGCAGTCTCGCCAGAAGTCCGCACCTGGCCCATCGAGCTTGACTTGGCGTCGATAAATCAAGTGAAGGAGGTAGCCATGAAGATCGAGGCACTCGGTGAGCGTATTGATATCATTGTCAACAATGCAGGTATCATGGCCCCACCGTACTCTAAGACCGTCGACGGCATTGAGAGTCAATTTGGAATTAACCATATCGGTCATTTCCTATTGACTAACCTTCTCTTACCGGGAATTTTGAAAAAAAAGCTGCCCGTCCGAGTTGTCAACGTGACAAGCAATGGCTTCCGTTTTGGACCCGTGCGGTTTGAGGATTACAATTACGGTGTAAGTCTACGCACAGTCCCAAGTGTAAGCATAACACTCTGGTTCTAAATCTTCTTACATATAGGATGGAAACAAATACAACCGATGGATTGCTTACGGGCAGGCAAAATCTGCCAACATGTTATTCTCTATATCACTTGCGCAGAAGCTAGGAAGCCAAGGACTAGTCTCCGTTAGCCTTCATCCTGGAGTCATTCCAACGACCCGACTTGGTAGAGATTTAGAGATGGAAGACTTCAACGAGTTCCGTATGTATATCCCATAATAAATACCCCCAATAACTACGCCAGCTAATCGAAGTATCACATTTGTACAGGTGAGTTGGATCAAACCTTGGGTTACATCTCAGAGTTCAAAAAACCATTCCAATTCAAAAGCCCATCCCAGGGCGTGGCAACGCACATGTTTGCCGCCTTTCACCCCAGCTTAGATTCTCCTGGTTAGTGCTGTGGCTATCGCTGAAACTAAGGTTATACTTGCAACTACACTGTTTTAATACTAATGTAATGAAACAGAACTCAATGGGGCGTATCTCATGGATAGCACGGTTGTAGACCCAAAAAAAGTTCAAAGTTGGGCCAGGGATATTCTAGACGCTGAGAAGCTGTGGGCTTTAAGTGAAGAGATTGTGGGCCAAAAGATTGAATATTAAGCGTTTGTTCTACGGCTCCTAAGAGCAATAATGGTCTCAAACGGGAATTATATACTATATTATTGAGATATTGTTATAGTAGGAATCGTATTAAGTTCTACGACGTTGTGATGCTGCTCTTGCCGTCGCCTTCTTCGAATGAGGACTGATGTCGAGGTGGTCGAGATGGTCGCGATCACAAAAACGGTGACAAGATACATTACAGTATCTCGTCAACGGCTTCCAATCGTACAATGTTGCCAATGTTGCCAAACTTGATCCAATTATGCTCGATTATACTCTTTCGGGAACAGGTTTTCTCATTGCAATACGCAGTCTTGAAACATCGTGACAAATAACTAAATGCCTCATTTTAGCAATCGTGTTTGCAATCCTCCGTACATCTATCCCACAACCAGCGAATTTTTACCATATCTATATAATTGTCTTAACCCCTCATCTACCCTCGCTTCTTGTTAGTTATGAAAACTATCTAAATGGGACGGACGTTTCAGATAAATTATTGCTCGCTGCGTCGTCATTCTGTACCTCAGTCGAACCTCTACACAAAAAACCTCAGGTTCTATACTACAAAACAGATAGCGCCCTATCGTAAGTCTGACTGCTCACGGAAATTTTCGATGTTCTAATATAGGTCTAGACCGGATCCTTATACCTACACCAGTCGCCGTTGGCTGCGTGTTATCGCCCCATGTCGCCCGTATCGCTTCTTAAAATCTACTTTCTGCACGAGACTCGCAATTTATTCTTTATTCTCTTACTTAAGGATGGATTTAAACTTCTCAGCAGCATCAACCAGTCCTTCCTCGATCCCCTTCTCAGACGCACTATGCCCGCAGCCATTAATTATCCTATATTCCACATTTGAATTACTCGCCCCTCCAAGAGCTTGATATAAATCCCAGCTGGTCTTCGCTGGGCATATCATGTCGTATCTACCCTGGATAATGACGATAGGGAGGTGGCTAATTTTTTGTGCTTCTTCAATCAGTTGACCGTCCCGCATCCAGCCGCCGTTAATAAAGAAATGGGACTCGATTTGGGCAAATTCCAGCACCCTAAATATCTATAAGCCAGGCTCGCCCGGGGGATGGAGAATAATGGGAGTATGCTCACTCCTTTGGATCTTCGTCGACCTGAATATAGTCAGGATTAACTAATAGCTTACTTGCTGTATTTCCCCAAGTACACCAAGTCCTCGCACTACCAGCCAACATGTCAGTACGCCTAATTTTACAGAACGAAAAAAAGTAACTTACCATGTTAGTTTCTCCTCATCATTATCCCCCGTTAACCTCTTATAATACGCCTTGATCATATCACCCCTCTCATCTTCCGGTATAGGCGCTTCATACTTCTCAAAGTAGTCCGGATATAGCATATCCGCGCCTTTCTGATTGAACCATCCTAGCTCCTGTTTTCTGAGCGTAAAAATTCCGCGCAGAATCAAACCCAAGCAGCTCTCGGGGTGTTTCTGCGAATATGCAAGTGACAGTGCTGAGCCCCATGAGCCACCAAAGACGAACCATTTTTCGACACCAAGGCGTTGGCGTAGAATTTCGATATCTGATACTAGGTCCCACGTAGTGTTCTCTTCAAGACATCCGCGTGGAGTGGACTTTCCTGAACCCCGTTGATCAAACAGAATACTCCGGTAGTAGGAGGGGTCAAAATATCGTCTAGTATTTTATTAGCCCAACATTACAACAAGAAAGGGCGTAGATTAGATATATTTATAAATATTTGTGGGAGTATCTTACCTATCATCATTTACTATTCCTCCACCTGGCCCACCATGGAGGAAAAGTACAGGAACGCCAGCGCGCTTACCGCACTCTTCATAGTAAACTGAGTGGATCGATGACACCTCGATATGTCCCGACTCATTTACAGAGAATGGCGCGTATAAAGGTGCCATTTCACCTGATAGATGTCCAGGGTGATTAGTGTTTGGTGTGGTGCGGTGCTTCTTTTGGTGTTTTGTGGCGTCGCAAGTGGCAAAGGGCCTAGTTATAAGATATCACAGCTGCCTAAATTGTTCCGTTGTCAGGGGGTGGGCAGTTTCGTTGACGGAATTACATTAACCCGTCATGCAGGTTATGGGAGTTTCCAACTGGCTTTAACGTTATTAACATGCATATAAGTTTATCTAGCTTCTTAATACTTAATCTCATTGTATTACTGCTGGATAGTAGAGTACAGTTATCGTCGAAGATCATCCCCAAAGTCCACAACCCCCCATATCTAATACGCTGTACAAAGTCCCCACCTTTACGCCTTGCCCCCTGTAGTCTATTTTAAATCCATCCCAGCCCAGTGCTAGGGTTTGAAGACTCAATAACTCCTATCTCATAGAAGCCTATTTCTTCTTTCCCTTTGACTTACTCTTTGATGGTGCTGGGGCAGGAGATCCAACACTTGAGGCTCGGGATGATGGCGCGGCTGATGTTGCCTTGCTTCCAGGCTTTAAGTTGTCAATTGCCTTATTCTGTATGAAGTTAGTTTGTGTACGCTGTAGCCGAGTATGCTGGCGACCTACCTTGACATTCTTTGACTTCTTTTTTGCGGGTGCGGTATCATGAACGCTGTCTTCATCGTTATCCTCCTCCTCTGGCTCACGCTTGGTCTTGCCGTTGGCACCGTTTGCCTTTGGTTGGGTCTCCTCGAACTCGCGAGCAACGGTGGTGAGCAGTGTAGTGCACCTTCTGCTGATTTCGAGTGGGGTTCGGCTGAGGAAGAACCAGTCAAAGCGGAAGAGGGGACTCTCGCGGATCTCATCTCGGATACGCTCGTGAATGTTCTCACTATCAATTCCAAATCGATCCAAAAGGACGAGAAGGAATCTATCTTCTTCTTCCGTGTACACCTTCTTGTTTGTGGTCGACACCGAGTAGTTCACCTTCAGCTGTTGCAGAGGAACTCTGTACTGTGACATCTTCTTCTTCAGCATCTGGCGTTGGTGTTCAATCTTCTTTGTCTTTTCTTCACCGGCTTCGACAAGATTGATATACTTTGAGTAGTCATTAAGGTCGGTGTAACGCTTCCAAAAGATCTGGGCGTAGGCCTTGACTTCCGCGGTAGTCTTGTTGTCGACCTCTTCGGCAATAGCATCGTAATTCTTACGGCCATACTTTGCGGAGCCGTTAATAAACTGCTGGAAGTCTCGCTTGTTCCAATCACCGAATCCTTGTTCCGACAAACGCAGCTTTTCGGCCTGCTCTTCCTCCGTCAAAGGTGTAGCATTGTCGATTTCTTGCTGATCTAGGGCTCGTTCGCCTTCTCTATCAGACAAATCTTCCTCTGGTCCATCAGGCAACGGTACTTTGTATCCGATTTCCTTTCGGAAATATGCAGTCTCGCGGTCTTGCAAGTCTTGAAGCATAGGGGGGAAGAATTGGTAGTCGTGGATGACAATCTGTTTTGGTGCTCGTGGGGCTTTAGGCTTTGCGTCCGCAGTTCGCCCACCAGTAGAAAGGGCTTGTTTGTAGTACTGGTCCATGGAGTAAGACTGCTCCTTACGCTCACGCTTAGCGGGATTGATCCAGGCGATACCAACCTCCTTCTTCTTGTTGGTGAAGTCCTGGCCGTTCCACTCATAAGCAGATTCTGAGGTGAACTTCTGGAGATCGTCAATACCCAATTTTTCATATCGAGCATTTAACTCGGCCGTTCGTTTCTCGCCGTGCTTGAGGATCTCATCAATATCATCATCACCAATCTCCGCTCCCTTTTGCGCCAGGATTCCGGTTGCACCCTTTGTACTAAATACCTTCTCGGCACCGTGTTGGATCATATTGAGCAATTCGTCCTTATTCGCAGCTGCCTTCGCAGCAATCTGCGCGCGGCCCTGCTGAATAACAAGTTGGTCAAGACGAAGCTTTTGTGCCGCTCGCTCAAGGACCTTCTCCTCAATAGCGTTCTCAGTGACGAAACGATAAACGACAACTTGCTTAGTTTGGCCAATACGATGAGCTCTGTCCATGGCTTGCAAATCAGCCTGGGGATTCCAATCGCTGTCGTAGAGAACAACAATATCGGCACTAGTAAGGTTGATTCCGAGACCACCAGCTCTTGTTGTCAGAAGGAAAACAAACTTCTCGGAGTCGGGCTTGTTGTAATCGTCAATGGCGGCGATACGATCTTCGTGGGCAGTCGATCCATCGATACGGCAGTATTTGAATTCTCTGAAGACACAATAATCCTCCAGGATATCGAGAAGACGACTCATCTGAGAAAAGATGAGGACTCTGCTACCTTGCTTCTGTAATCTGCCTAGGAGCCTGTCCAACATAACCATCTTACCAGCATTTACAACGAGGTGCTCGTCGGTTGTGTATGGAGGCCCCGGCTCGGCACCCTCAAAGAGATATGGGTGGTTACAGCACTTCCGCAACTGCATCACGATATTCAACAGTCGTGTCTTCGATTCTCGCTTGCCTCCGGCACCGTTGACAGCGTCAATGTCCTTTTCCAGGATCTTCTTGTACCACTTAACCTGCATATCAGACATTCCAATATACAAGTTAACCTCCTTCTTGGGCAACAGACTCTTCTCGACATCGCTCTTCACGCGTCTCAGTAAGAATGGTCGAAGAACACGATGGAGTTGCTGGACTACGGTATCTTGGTCGGCGCCCTGGCCAGAGAACCATTGATCGAAAGCCTCGGAATCGCCAAAGACGTCGGGGAGTAGGAAGTTCAGAAGGGCCCAAAGCTCGTGGAGGTTATTCTGGAGAGGCGTTCCTGTGATGAGCAGGCGGTTCCTCGAGTTGAAAAGTCGGATGACTTGTGCCAAAGATGACTCCTCGTTCTTGATACGATGAGCCTCATCAATGATGATGTACTCCCACGCAAACTTCTTCAGATGTGACTTCTCTCTCAGAATCATCTCATAACTGGTGATGCAGACGTCGAACTTCTCATCTACGAGTCGCTCGTTGATTAGAGCATTTCGCTCTTCTTTGGCTCCTTGCAGGACCAGCACATTGACTTCTGGGGTCCACTTCGCAAACTCTCTCTTCCAGTTGTCGAGAGTTGATTTTGGCACGATGACCAGATGTGGTCCGGTGATGTCCATAATGTGTCGCAGGTACCCTAGAAATGAGATGGTTTGGAGTGTCTTGCCAAGTCCCATCTCGTCTGCCAGGATTCCCGAAATACCATTCTCGTGAAGTGAGATGAGCCAGTTCAAGCCTGCAACCTGGTAGTCTCTCATGGTACCACCCTTAACAAAGCCGGGTGATTCTCTAAACACGGTGTCTGCCGATCCGCCCTGCTTTTCATCCTTGAGCAGTTCCGCATCCTCCTCGGCTTCTGTTCTTCGGCGTCTTTCATTGGCAGCTCCTCCAGCACGGCTGGCCTTCTTTGCTTTTGCTTCTGCAGCCTCCTCATTTTGGCGATCAATTTCTACCATAATCTGTTTTATGTGCGGGTTTGGGTTCGTCTCGATGAAATGCCGAAAGAGGTCCGTCAGGCCCAATAGGTAACGGAATCGTCTAATCGAATCATCTTCCTACAATATGAGATAAGTATGAATCTCGAAGACACCACGACCGCTGTGGGTCACTTACCTGGGATTGGCCTAAACGATCGTGTTTCTTGCCGAACACGCTCCGCCGCAGTTGTGTCGCCTCCGAGCGTCTCCTCCTTCCATCAACTGGCTCACCAGCCACGCTGCTTGCAGTAGTATTTGGGTTGGTATCGGAGTCTTCCGTATAATCTGGCGTCTCGTCGATATCCTGCAATATCTTGTGTAAGTCATGGGCCATTTATCAGAATCGAACCAGGGGTTGAACGCGCCCCAGATATGGCGTCCTAGAATTGGTACATAAAATAGAGCTTACCATTGCGTCGACACGTGATTTTATGTTCAGATCGGATGCATCAGCCATTGAGCTATCTGTATCCGCTCCGCTGAGGCGACCTGATCGTGAAGGTGCCATGGTCGCGCAACCTCAGCCCAGGTGGCAGGAGAGGAGAATCGGGATGGGTTCGTTGTAGTCTCCAAATCGTTTCGAGGTGCCAACGGATGATTGACGATCGCGACGTGATGAAAAAGAGTCTCTTTGTTGATGGGTTGGACTTCAGTTGGTGTAGAAAGAGGAAAACCTATTACACATTCAAAAAGTCGCGACCTCGATCTCGCGCGGCGCCTGCCCGCTACAGCCTTATCCACAGCCGCGTCAACGTGACAGAGAGTCACGTGAATGATGATACAGAGCAGTAATGATTAGATTGAATCATGTGTGAATCATGCGCAAACTTGCTTTAATATCACCGAATATATGTATCACTTGTTTATGAATATTATCCTTTGCTCTTTTGTTTTTATTCTATTTTATATATTTTTATCCTGTTTGTTTGGAGTATCCGGCAGAATCTCGGGAAGAAACTTCAACGTCAACTTTACTTCTAGTGTTGCCGCTTCGTCACATGTACAGGTCTTAACATCGGTCATACTCGACTACCCCTCGACTAAAACAAAGATATTTGGAGCTCCGTCTTCATCGATTTATCTCTTCTAGTATTGCGATCACTTCGAAAGAGAAACTTGGTACTGCAAGAGATCTCGAGCAAGGTATATCGTACCATATCAGCAGCCTCCATTTGTACCCCTCCGTCCGACCGGATCGAACAACAAACCGAAGATGGACTCCATGAGGAGTCTCAACACGTCTTTGCCTCGTGCTTCCCCGCCGAAGCAGCAGACTCCGAACCCCCCAGAGCAACTTCTGCAGGCATTTAAAGATGCTGCTCTCTCCGTCACAAAACTCTACAAAACAGCCGCCTCAGATCAAACAAAACTACGGGCAGAAGGTTACCAAGACGCACTCGAC
Source organism: Pseudogymnoascus sp. BL549 (assembly GCA_001630585.1). Lineage (NCBI taxonomy): Eukaryota > Fungi > Ascomycota > Leotiomycetes > Thelebolales > Thelebolaceae > Pseudogymnoascus > Pseudogymnoascus sp. BL549. The sequence goes on along the minus strand of LNAR01000553.1, from coordinate 44,623 downwards.
GACTTGCTCACATATCTCGACAAAGAAGACATCGGCTTGTCTGACGGTGAGGGTTGGAAAGTTCGGCAGTGGGCTACAGCACGACTCGATGGCCGAGATCCCATTCCCGACAGTGACGACGAAATGGAGAAAGAGCGCGCGTCAAGCCCAGTTGTACAGAAGAAACCAAATATCACCAATATTCCAGTACGGAACAGCTCACCAGTACGCCTTGAATCAGTGCCACCGATATTAGAAGTGCCCGAACCTGTCGAGGAACTCCCATCACCACCCACGATCACTGTTCTCCCACCGACAAGCAGCTTCTCTTTCCGGTCTGCACACCAATATCCACAAGATGCGGATATGTCTGACCAAGGCAACCAAGCAGCGGCAGATGCTACCGTCGTTGCACCTGCGCCTACCTCTATCACGATATCACGAGCAAATCGAACGGGTTCGAGACAGGTGGGTAGGGGAAGACACAGCACGAGGAACAACACAAGAAGCCATGGCAGCGGGAGCACAGGCCAAAAGCGAAAGATAAATTTTGGCGACTTCTTTGATATTGGAGATTTGTCCAAGGATGGGTTTGGTGGGGGTGGGAAGCGCTCGCGGTTCGCCTGAGACAACCATTTTGCTAGGAATGATCTATTATCGTACCTTCAAGAGCACCAGCTTCAATACCACGTTCCCGGACATACTCCGGAATAGAGTTGCTTCTAGCACCCCACGGACACGTATTAAGCGTCCGGTTGCAATACCCAAGGTGAATATTATGCCTTTGGGTGTTGTGTTCAGGGTGGATCTGGTGGCGCAAGGTTGTGGGTGCTGCATTTACAGGAAGGCCTAAGGGAGGTTTGCCACTCAACTCAGTACTGAAGCAGGCTGGCGGAGGGACGGGAGTCTCTGGAACATGCAATGAGGGACATATAGACTGGTGGAAGGAATCAAGGATTGCATGGCACGGATTTGATTGTAGGCTACGGTATCGGTTAGGTTGGCCATCGATCAGAACTGGTATATTTATTCTAAGGAAGAATGGCCTGTACATAGGGAGCAGAGTTATATCGATACCCCTGTTTCAAACCAACCCCGCGTTTGATTTCAAGTTATCCTGTGGGATAATAAATGGGTGGAGAATTAGGGTTGATGGTTGATACCATAACTCATAGCCCACAGGACGTAAGAATGAATAGGTATTATAGCCAAGTGAACAGCAGGTCTTTGTGCGAATGTTATCGTTTTCCATACCCAATGGCCTATCGCATCTGGTGTGGGTTTTGCCCCGCATCGATAATTTTATGGACACCAAGTTTGCCCCCCTCCTCTCCCAGTGACTGGTATCAAAACGTGGCCATTTATTCATGATAACGGCGAGGATAATAATAGTGAAGTGAATAGCCCATATATAATATCAATGAAATCTAGTCCAGTAAGCTACCGTTATAATAATGCAATAATTCACTCGACGCTGAATGGTAAATACAGACAACACGACAGATTTGAGGGATAGCGAGTAAATTAAACCCGCGATAAACATAAAACACAGAATTAAAGGCTTTTATAGTGTATAACGCCTTCGGCTACTGTATTCAATAAATATGGGCGTTCGGATTGGTATGGTTCTTGATTTGCAGCTTCGAAATGACAAGGCTGACACCGTAGATGGTAGGCAAGGCTGATAATGAATAAATATTCTGATTGGCTAGCGGAACTTCGATATCTTTGTTTCCAACGAGATCCAAATAATTACTTGGAGCTTCACGATCTCTATTACCATAAGTTGAAGGCCCGGCTGGACCTCATTTTTCAAATGGCCATTACAATACTGCCCCCCGCTCCTCCGATTCAGGATGTAGACTACGATTCATCCTCAGACTCGGGGTCCGACGGAGGCGCCGACCTCGACGGAGATCTTGATATGCGCCCCAAGAAGCGCGCCAGACGAGCTGGATCAACAAGCATAGTCACTCCCGGCGAAGTAGTCACAGATGATCCCCAATGGATGAGGTAAGATTTTCTACTGCTTAACTCTGGGCACCACCCAATCGATTGCCCAAATGCTACAGTCTCTAACAGTGTACAGAGGTCACGGAACCTACGTCGATCCTGCCACCGCAGCCATCCTCGCAACCGTCGCTGGCACAATTCAAAAAACCAACAAGCTTCTCTCCGTGCGGCCCTTACGGGCGCGCTACACCCCCGAAATCGGTGACCTGGTTGTCGGCCGCATCATCGAGGTACAATCCCGGCGCTGGCGCGTGGACATTGGCGCTCCGCTGCTTGCTGCGCTTCCTCTCTCGGCGATCAATCTTCCTGGTGGGATTCTGCGGAAAAGGACAGAGACGGATGAACTCCAGATCAGAACATTTCTGTCTGAGGGGGATCTGCTTGTGTGCGAGGTGCAGTCCTTGTTTCATGACGGGAGCGCGAGTTTACATACTAGGAGCTTGAAGTATGGGAAGTTAAGGAATGGAGTCTTCGTGTCAGTGGCAGGGATGGGAGGTGGCGGTGGTGTAGTCAGGAGTAGGCGGCAAGTGTGGACTGTTGAGACGGCAAATGGAGGGGGCCCAGTGGATGTGATTCTTGGGGTTAATGGTTATATCTGGATATCCAAGCATATCAAAACAGCTGATGAAGATAAGCCAGAAGTGGGAATTACGAGGATTGAGGAGAGTACCAACAGTACAGTGTACAGCAGTCAAAACGACGAGATTGCTGCAGAAACGAGGAGAGAGATTGCGAGGATTAGAGGAGTGGTGGCAACTTTAGTGGAGGCGGGTATGAAGGTCGATGAGGAGATGCTGATGAAAGGATATGGAGCAGCAGTTGAGATTGAGAGGGAAGAGGATGGACCCGGGGGAGATTTCTTGGGAGGAGAGCATGGAAAGAGGTTGGTGAGGATGTTACAGGGAAACGCATAGGAGGAAGATAGATCGGGCTTAGGCATCTTCCATAGGCTTTTGTCACCGCACTGTACATGATACCGGAAAGCAAATCGCAAGTTATATTAGATTGCGATAAATGTTGAGTAAATTCATACAATGCAACACTAGCGTATCCGTTTATATTCTACAATGCCCCAGGCTGGTTTCTCATTATACAAGTACAAATATCTTTTACATTCCATCCTTCTCCCTCACGCCACTACTCCGAGAGCAGCAGCTGTGTTCAAATTCGGATCTTAATAAACTTTGGCGTTCCGGTCTCCCATTGTGATGTCTCCACAGTCTTTGTCAAGCGTTGTTCGTCTTAGCATCCCCTTCCCAGAAGCTGAAAAGCGTAATATAACCTCTTCCTCTCGCTTTAATCGAAGAAGGTGCTCATTCGGCCGTCGAGAAAACCCCGTCCAGCAATAACTCACTGGTGAGTAGGCACATCTTGGCATCTTGCGGATTGAGTTGAGTTTGACAATTGGCCCACCTTGGGCAGTTCGAGAACTTCCAGCTTTCGCCCGTAAAGACCTGTATTCTCATATATTGGCGTCATCCTTGGCCGTGTCTGAGTCGTCTAGTTGACTAATCTCCAAAGTCCCATTCCGACAAGAGTAATCGCAATGCCGGTAATACCAGTCTGCCTGCTCTTTAACCCAAACATGCTACCGCTTTTCGCAATTGCCTGCTTCTGCGCCAATAGCTGTGCATGACCAGAGTAGTAACTGTAGATACCAAGCCCAGCGAATGCTGCAGCTCCAGTGACTCGGCAGGGTGTACAGTCGTCGCGGAATTCCTCCTTGTCGTTCGCCAGCACAGTTGTCAAGGGCTCCGGGCGCTCGAGAGAGGCGACAGGCGGGATGGTCGGGTTAGTTTTATTGAACATCGTGGCACAGTGTGTCGAACGTGAAAATGGGTAGTCCTGGTGGAGTTGGCGACGCCGACGTTGATGCAGTTCGGAAATGTCCATGAGCCCCGAAAATGGGGATCGGCGCTATAGCTTGGGCGGGATGCGGCCGCGCCAGGAACCCCACGTCAGTTATACTGTGGAGCTCCAAGTCAAGACATCATTATTCCACGTTCGCGCACGACCAAGAGTCCTGGAACCCCTCCCCGTCTCCAAGGATGAGTGGCGTTATTGAGGCTCTCCATATCTTTGAAGATCACCAGTCAGTTGTTCATCCTCTAACCAGCTTTCAGCCCCCTTCCAAGCGTGACTGACTCTCATAAAGCCGCCCTCTTCTGTCGCATACCTACACTGGTCGCCCACTCTCGCCCTCCCAGTTGCTTCCTCTATATCTCGCGCACCCCGAGCCACGGCCATCATTAATATACCTTCCGAATACAAATCCTCCCACGCTACTTTTCAACCTCTCACATGCGAACCTACTCTTCCTCCTCACAACCTCGTCCGAGATCGAACCTCTCCTCGCGCTCGAGTTCCTACATCGGGTCATAGATGTGTTCGAAGAGTTTCTAGGGACACCATTATTGGCAAGCAAGATTGAAAGCAGTTACGATGTTGTCGCGCAGCTTCTCAATGAGATGTGCGACACTGGCGTGGTGTCTACTACAGAGGGGAATGCGCTCCGGGATCTCGTGGAAGTAGAAGGTTGGATTGGCAAATTCCTTGGTGGCATAAACCTTCCAGGGTAAAATAACCCTCTACCGCGACTTCATGAGAAGCATACTAACTCGTTCTGCAGGAATGCGCCATTTTCTTCGAATACCCCGACTCAAATGCCAGGAATATCCTCTCTCGGTCCCACCTCCACCCCAGCCCTTCCCTGGCGGAGAGCAAACGTTAAACACACATCCAACGAACTCTACGTCGATATAGTGGAAACCTTGTCTGTGATAATAGCGCCTTCTGGGCGACCTCTTTCGGCCTTCGCCACAGGATCAATCGCATTTACGGCCAAGGTATCCGGCGTGCCGGATGTCCTCCTGTCTCTATCTTCACCGTCTGGGAGGCACAATATCGATAGCACAATGGAGCTTCCAGTCTTCCATCCTTGCGTAAGACTAGCACACTGGAGAAGTCACCCAGGCGAACTGAGCTTCGTGCCACCAGATGGAAGGTTCATCCTCGCGGGATACGAAGTTAACCTCCTTCCTCTACCAACAAGTTCCCTCACCAGCTCTTCAAGCAATACCAGCCTCAAACTCCCTGTCTCTATTGAAGTCAAGACTTCTCTCGGACCGACTGGCTCAGAATTTGAAGTACGCCTACTACTTGCTCCCCCACCCGGGCCTGGTCAGAGCAGTTCATCCATCTCCTCGTTGGGTGCACGGCCTTCCCGCCTCGGTGGCTCAACATCCGGTTCGGCCTTTGGCAGTGGAGGGAGCACCCCTAAGTCGAACTTGGAGGGCTTGACACTCACGGTGCCTATTCCAGCTGACGTGCGGAATTTGAGTGAGATTAGAGCATCGAGAGGCGATACCACGTATGCGCCTGGTGCGAAAACATTGGAGTGGCATATTCCCATCAAGGAAGCTGGCGCGGGTACAGCCACCTTGCGTTGTTCTGTGGTAGGTAACTTTGATGACGACGAGGAGAGCAGTAATGCGTTTACGTTTGAGCAATATGACGAAACGGAGGGGTACCAGGCAGCAGGTGCATCCCCACCGAAGGCCGGGGAAGTGGAAGCGGAGAAAGTTAAAGAGAAGGACGACAAGACAGTCGCGAAGAATAAGCTGCTTATGCCGACAAGTGCTAGGGTTAGTTTTGGGATTAAGGGGTGGTTGGCGAGCGGCCTGAAAGTCGATAGCCTGATTATTGACTCGAGGAAGAGTAGGGGGTTAGGGGATGGAGTAAAGCCGTACAAAGGGGTCAAGTATCTGTCTGTGAGCAGGGGTGGAGTCGAAGTCCGCTGTTAGATTCGGACGGGGTGGGCGTACGACAGGTGGCATAACATTGCTCGGAGTTAATGATGGATGCGGAGTCTGGATGAAGTTATCATTTGGCGGCATTGATGTCAACGAACCATATGGGCATTAGATGGATGGAACAAAAGTGAAGACTAGTTAAATATATGAATCTTGATATACACAGAAAATGGTAACTTTTTTTTGCGATGATAAAACACAATCCTTCATATTTTAATACACTCGATAGCGACGTCCCTGACCACCTAATCATATACTATTGTCAACTAAAGATATAAGGGTGGCAAGGTAAGTACTCTTGCTACAGCTCTGCTTACTGTGAGCTTGTGTATTGTATGCCAGCTCGGAATTCATCTGCCGAGAAAAGTTCCCAGAAAGCTGTTGCCCCTTTATCATTAAAACCTGAAACTCCGACAGGGTTATTTTACTCCACGGATTCTGGTGCGGGGCACGTATATAGGTAAAAAAAAGCCTAGGCTTCAATGCATGAATTTTGCGTAGCTAAAGACAATTCGTATATTCTTAAACTGCTGGCTCTTAAACAAATTTGGACCGTCCCAACCCATCAACCCAGAACTCCAACCCAAGACCGTTAAATGAAACAAGTGTGGCGCACGCCAGAAGGTATATAAGCAAATTACACTCGCGAGAGCATAAAAGCCAAAGTAAAGTTTAAGAGTAGAACGAGAAATGAAAGGCTGCCGTCGTGGCGCCTGTAAAGGCATATCGTAACCGCCATGATTCGCATGTCGCTTGCTTGTCTCAACGTGCATCGAAATCGTAAAATAATAATCGTCGCCATCGTCCGGAATCTCCCTCCTCTCTAATTAGCCTACCAACCCCGCAACTCTCAACTGCCCTTTCACCATCCCTTTCATTCTTTCTATCCCTGTCGGTGTCCCGCTCCTTGACGCTCCACTCTTGGGCGTTTCGCACCTAGGCGGTGCCTCATACTTCATCTTCGATAGTAAAACTTCCTCCTCTATACAGCCCTGACCCATCCTGTGGATCTCTTGCTCGACATCAGCAAGGAGTGCATACACATCTGAGTCGGCGTAGATCCGGATGCTCTCTGCACTTGGTCTCCCTGCCGTACTGTGGCTATCTCTATGCCGGTCATTATATGACTCGTTATCGAGCGTGTGGGATGGGGGTGGTGACGTCGATAGCTGAGGTGGCACCGGACGTGCAAGTCGGGCTGGAGCTTCAGGCTCGGGTGATGCACGTCGCTTTGACGAGGTAATATTTGGCGACGGCGAGAGTGCCTTGGTAGGCGATCTTGGAGGTGTGTGGTCTGCTGTTGCAAGGGAGTGTAGAATATTCATGGCTTCATATTCCTCTGTGCTCTTCGTGTCTGTCTCATTACTCTGGGTGGGTATCATTAAGGCGGCGGCAACATGCTCGAGAAGCTTCTGTCGGACGCGCGTACGGCGGTTCTCAGCATACTCCAGCTTAGATACCCAGTCATCAATACTGGCATCTAGCTCTGATAGTGCTTCTTCCTGTTTTAAGATAGCATCATGAGAGAAGCGGGCAACGCGGGGTGATCGGAGGTAGCTGCAGATTCGGTCGTGGAGGTTGCGGCGGCCCGACCGAAGAGATCGGTGAGTCCGACGGAGATATTCACAGCGTTCATCTAGGGCACGGAGTTCCTGGTAGATGTTAGTCGACGGCTTCATAATACAAGGCAGATAACGGGAGCATTCTCACCCTTGATAGATCCCCTACATCCTTCGAGGATAAAACTTCGAATTGCGCGGCTTGGCCCTGTGCCTGTTGCCTCAGAGATTCAATATCTTGTGGCGATAACTTCGACTGAGCATCAGAAGCTTTGACACCGGTAGGCAATGTCACAAAAGCCTTCTGTTCGTTCGCCTTCGTTGTGGCACTTTTGATCGACGATCCATCTGCACGCTTCTTTGGCCGTCCACGGTCCATGATAGAAGCCTCTGACTCCGTGCGCCGATGGCCTGGTCTAGACACAACCGCAAATGATGATGACTCTGAGAGGCCCCTGGTGTGGTTCCTTGGGGTTGGGCTGGGCTTTCGTGCGGATAGTGGTCCTTTTGGTGCCGGTGATTCTCGGCCTTGGGCTTTAGGGGATGAAGTGTTTGTTCCAGGGACGAGTTTTAGAGGAACCAAACTTGCGGTGGATGCTGAGAAAGCCGACAGCGGAGTGAATGGAGTAAACGGAGTTACAGTTGGAATAGCAGAAGGTAACGACGAAGCTAGACCAGACTGAGGAGATGCTTCGGGTAGCATACGTGCAGACTTGGGTGGCACTTCTGGCGGAGTATCGCTGTTGGAGCTCTGCTCACTGAGCCTGTTGAGAACTCTCCTCGGAAATGTATCCCTTTCGGGAGAGCCGTTCATATTGGCTGGGATAATAAGAGGTGCCAGTCTACTAGCAAGCCTAGAGTGCATCTTAGAGCTCGGCGAGGCGGAATTTCGGCGCTGGAGCTGTATCCTCGAGATACGGCGCTGTTCGATGTCCACCACTGGTCCCTCGATACCAGAGAACATTGATTCCCCAAAGACGTTCTGCCTCCAGCTCGGCTCTCCTGGAGCGCTGATGGAGCGTTCATGCACTGGAAACCTCCCTGGTATGGTTGCTAATGTTCGTCAGTAAAAATACTATATAACAGACCAAGCGGCTTACGAGAGTCCATCGCAACCTCCTGGACGGTGGCCATGTGCCCTAGATCCGTCACGCTGGGCTTTCGTCGTCGGCCGAGACTTGGCTCTCTCTTCAGGCCAGGTCCAGAGGTAGGGCTGGGGCCTTCCACAGCAACCCCCTTGGTTGCCATGGCGTTTGGTAATGTCTGGTCTAATTCAGGAGTATTGCGCCCAAGTTCAGGAGTGTTGCGACCCAATTCAGGAGTATTGCGGCCAAACTCAGGAGTCTTGCGACCGTGGGCGGTGGTTATGCCGAGTTTCTCCTGGCTCGAACTCGGAAATAGCTGGTATCTGGGTGGTTGCGACGGCTGGTGCATTCTCCATACATATTTGTCTTTCTCCTTTCCGTCTACGAGACCTCTGTCCGGCGTTTCGCTCTGCAAAATGTTAGAAATGTAGTGGTATATTGTACGGAATCCTCACTCGTTCATTGGTAGTGTGCGGGGATGACTCTCGAGACGAATATTTATTTGATGCCAGCATCGAGGCGGAGTCGATCATTAAGTCGGCGATATGAGCCATATTTGAGGCTGATACCTCTTGCAAGTTGGGAAGGCGCTGCTCCAGATAAAGGCAGAAAGGGCATATAAAACAGTATTAAAGGCTATATAGCATAAGTCGTAATATAAATCGACGAAACAGCGACACCCCACTGTCGTCACATATTCCGCAGAGAGGTTTCAATCCCACAACTGAGATTGAGACCTTAATATGTGGCGAAGATAATGGCTGGCAGGTCCGCGATCAGACCCTGCTTACCGGTATAAACACCCATATATAACCAACCCTGTTTCGATATATGTCCGGGATAGGAGACCAAACTTCTCTTCCCCGGACGCCCTAGCATCTACGCTACGGTTCCAGGCGCTGTATGGCCGACCATTGAACGGGAAGGCTACCGTTTGGGGTATAGAAATAGTGACGAGCGGGGCATTGGAGCATGGCGGGAGCGTGAAATCGTTAGAGGTGAGACATCTGAAACTCAGTGGATGTGACTAAGGTACGCTGGGACTCTTGCCAAGACATTGACAGGCGTGAAGGTCGGTCGGAGTGGATATTTCTTCCCTGCTATATGCATGGGCATTGCTGGGATGATGCCCAAACCATCCACTTATAAGAGAGAGCGAACTCGGTTAATGTTTCTGCACAGACTTTCGCGCTGCACTTACAGAGCAAAACGGAGGTCGAAATGGTACCACTGCCCACATAGAGCTCTGAGAAACGGGCCGTTGACCTAGGCATCGTACAGAATCTCTGCCATTGCAGCATCTCAGCGTTGGAAAGTGACCTTCCCAAGCTATCCTAGGCTAAAGTCAAACTAGAAGATCTGGACTTGCGGTAGCGGCTTCTAGGGGGGATGAGAAAGGGTGGGCTCCCGTCTGAAAAGCGAGCCGCTCATTCGAAAACACGGAGACTGGAAGCGTTACGCCGATAGTAGATAATGTAAGTGTTGAGTGGTTGCAGCCTGGCATTGAAGATTCCCATAGTTGAGGCGCGCGCGACCCGAGACGCTGGATTTTTCTCTCCATCAGGGACTAATATTAGAGATTCTGCGCCCTTCCTATTAGCCCAATTCCAGGCGCATCGCTCACGTTCATTCCATGTGGTGAAGCCGTTGACGATTGGAAAGAATCCCCACCAATCCAACAATAGCCCTCACCCAGGTCGCAACTTTTCATCCTCTTGAAACTCCCACAATATATTCAAACCAATTACTCAAGCCAGAGACACATAATAACCTCTACGTAGGCGTCGCGCACGTATCTCAAATTGAGCGCAACACATCCTCCAGGAGCATGGATGGATGGGGCAGTGAGACGGGTCGGGTGGACGCAGGGTAGCAACCCGAATATACTCAATCAGAGGTCGATCATAGCTCCCTAGACAGAATGCGTAGCAGTGCCCGTTCATTGATGCACATCAACAATGACGGCACCTGCATATATGCGCACGGCGGGACGGACGAACCTATTGAGGGTCACTTTCTCGTCGATGCGAACCACATTTTCCATGCCACTACTACACTCCCCAGCCTGCTCTTGGGAAGTTGCCGTCGTTTTCTCGTACCAGCACGGGTATCCTTGCCTGCCCTTGCTGCACCGTGGTGGGGTGAATGGTCAGTCACCACCTTTTGAAACTCTCATGTCCGCAGCACGCGCTCGGGCCATTTTCGTGCCCGTGAACTGCCCAGCCTCCTGTTCTTGTCCTGTCTGTTGGGCACACATATAGATCAGATGAAACAGAATTGCTTGGTGTGGAACGAATTCATGGGGATTCTGGGTTTTAAAACGAAGTTTCAAGCTGCACAAAACATACTCGAGACTCTGTCGTTACTTTGCTGTTACGGCGACAGTTGATCTTTCCAGCATGGTAGACGCAATAGTTTTGGGGTCTATGAGAAGAGATTCGTGGTGTGTGTAGGCCATGACTCGACCCTGAGTGTATCCAGTCTGCTTTGACACAAAATGCTACCAGGTCACGCGCGGCAACTTCGGACTGCCACCCATTCAGACAAAGTCGGCATTGGAAACCATTGAGCAAGGCCCTTCATAATCTTATCATATTGCTTGATGAAGCAGGTGAAGGCTTCAGCCCTGTCCCGCGAGCCGTTCCCACCTATGCGAGAGCGCGAAATTCGGTGCGGTTTCATCCGACCTTTCTTCCTTTTGCCCTTGGCCGTGGCAGGTAGAGCCTGCTGACTCCCTGCAAATCGATAAGAGAACCCTGGCATACACGTTTGCACCCTTGAAAGAAGAAGCACAAAAACTCATTTGTGCTTCGCTTGGTGTTGTGTCAAGTTGTGTATGAAGCTTGGCGAGAAGCGGGGCAACTGCCCGTCACCCCCCGCCCTCAATCGCAAAACGCAAATCATAATGAACACGAACAATCAAGTACGACTAACAGTCAATCTCTTGATAATATTCCCTACAGCTGCCATAGAAGATCAACGAGGGCATCTGCGGCATCGGACCACCCATTCGTTCGAATTGGAGAGTTTGTTGTTGATCAGCCTCTCAAGCAGCGCATCGACCCCTTCGGCATTGCCGTTGTTGTATGCAAAGCACGGCCCTCACATACCTTCAAGTGCTGGTTTGCAGTGGCCTCCTGATCGATCTTCAAGATATCCCGCACACACACATCAGTGCGATGTATGTGCTCATTGTGGCTGTTCAGATGTGGCACATGATTCAGAAGAATGCCTGGTTCCTAGAGAGACACTGGTAGCCATCGCAGTAGGCCATCAGTTTGGCGAGACTTCCGCTTGTGATCGGAGGCTTGCTCACCATGAGCGGGTGTCTCGGAGGGGTTTACGGTTTTGTCAAACACATCCCTCGGGCCCCTCACCAGCAAGGCCATGGCATGGCATGGCCTTGGAACACAGTAACTAGGTCCTCCAACCCGGTTAATGAGTGGCTCGCCCTCAAACTATTCAAAGTCGGTCGACATATTAAACCAAGGGCGGACTATTGCTTGATGCATGGCGCCACGGGACAAAGCCGTCGTAGAGCTCAAGCTTCCCCCGTCAGTTCCTCGTAGGTTTCCCCCGCTTATTTGGTGATTCTATAACTCACTGGCGCAAACATCCCGAGATAAAACATCGTGTGTCGCAAGACTTAATCCCACGTTTTTCTGCTCCATAGAGCTTAATTCCAAAACCCAGCGTACCATAAGCCCCTACCAATCCCTCGAATCTTTGATCTAAGGTCTTGCAAAATGGATCCAAGCCAAACACAGTAACTAAGGCCGTCCCGTCGCACACGTCCCCATTCTTGCCCTGACTAGTCCTGTCAGGGAGAGGGAAAAGAAATGTATCTCTGGACATCTGTGACCGAACAAATCTAAAGGGATTGTAATGTAATTTTTATTCCGGCACCCAGAGTAGCATCTTGCCGTCTGATCTTGCTCAGTAAGAGCTTTCAATCACTTGGCTGTGTAATTCCAGTGGCTGACCAGAAGCTTCCCTGGGTATAATAGAGGATATAAGGGCCAGGCCGCAGTCACACCATTGGCCAGGATATTGAAGCAAACGTTTGACGGCCGCGAATTCTATATCAAAGTGATCAACTGCGGAGTAAGAATGGTCCTGAATATATTGGCGAAGTGATTCAATAACGGTAGTGTTCTGGCTCATCATATCATCGAGCAGCTATATGCGTATCACTAGATCAATAGCACTCGATGGAGCTGTCGGCAGTTTTCACCGCCGGAGCGAGTGCTGGATGACTATCACATCCCCTCATTTAACATTTAAGGCAACTTCTTGCTGTTCGTGGTTCCGCCAAACCTGTCTGATCAACGATCTATTAGATAGCAACAGCACTTGGACACCAGGATCACCAGCAAAACTTCCTGTGGGGTTGGTTTTGGTGCCAATGGCTGCTGTATCTGCGTGGGGTTTTTTAACCTCAGTATTAAGGCAGCAAGCTCGCCAGCGAATAAGCCGAGACAAGCCGTAGATATGGAGAACGCGAACCAACGACCACCTTCCGTATCGGTGATAAAGGCACCAAAAAATAGAAGAGGGGTCATTGCAAAGCATTAGGGCTCCTTTCCATGAAGCTTTTGATCTCCCTGTCGAGATCGCTGGCCTCACTGCCAACTAGAATTTCAGTTAGAGCTGCTCGAGCCCCATTTCTAAAGGCCCAAATCCGAGCAATGGCTACTACAACTGAAATCGCAAGCGACAGTCGCCGCGATCAGTGCACTCTCTCCAACTATGATTGCTGGAAGACAAAGCATACCATTGCTGATCTCTTCATTGACTTCAAGAACCAGAAGCTCGATGGAACAGTGACGCTGCAGCTTGAGTCGTTGACTGAGAAGGAGTCCAAGGCCATTATCCTTGACACAAGCTACCTTGAGGTGACCTCTATTAATGTCAATGGCCAACTCGCGGATTCCGGAAGCTGGTCGATTGCTCCAAGGTCGGGGCCACTTGGCTCGGCCTTGACCGTGGAGATCCAAGGTGGAGAGTCCAAGGGCCAGGTGGTAGAGCTTGCAATGGAGGTCTCTACGACCGACAAGTGTACAGCTTTGCAATGGCTCACGCCTGCCCAAACCAAGAGCGACACGCCATATATGTTTTCTCAGTGTCAAGCCATTCACGCAAGGAGCATGTTCCCTTGCCAAGACACACCAGATGTGAAGTCAACCTACGATTTCCTCATCCACTCTACACTTCCCGTGATCGCAAGTGGAGTGCCGGTTGAGGGCGAGCAAGGCGTTGACTTCAAGTCCAAGACTGGTGCGAAGCTTTATCACTTCAGGCAGAACATTCCCATGACTGCGTATCTATTCGCCCTCGCGTCTGGAGATATCGCAACAGCTAAGATTGGACCACGCAGCGCCGTTGCCGCCTCTCCCAAGGAGCTTGAGGCATCAAAGTGGGAATTGGAGAAGGATACCGAGAACTTTATCCAAATCGCCGAGAAACTCATTTCTCCGTATGTCTGGGGCCAATACAACGTCCTTGTACTCCCCGCCAGTTTCCCGTATGGTGGCATGGAAAACCCAGTCTACACGTTCGCCACGCCTACTCTCATCAGTGGCGATCGCGAAAATGTTGACGTGATCGCCCACGAGCTGAGCCACAGCTGGAGCGGAAACCTCGTGTCAGCAGCATCCTGGGAGCACTTCTGGCTCAACGAGGGGTGGACAACGTACTTGGAGCGTCGCCTCCAGGCTGCTGTGCATGGGGAGTCATACCGCGACTTCTCAGCTATCATCGGCTGGAAAGCTCTCGAGGATGCGGTTGATCTATTCGGCAGCGAGCATGCCTACACAAAGCTTGTGCTAAACCTGAAGGGCCTTGACCCTGATGATGCATTTAGCACCATTCCCTACGAGAAGGGCTTCCACTTCCTCTACTACATCGAGAAGCTGGTAGGAAAGGACAAGTTCGATCAGTTCATCCCTCACTACTTCAACACGTGGTCCAAGAAGTCTCTGGACTCGTTTGAGTTCAAGGATACTCTTGTCAACTTCTTTGCTGGCGATGCCCAGGCGGCAGAGAAGGTGAAGGAGATCGACTGGGATGCGTGGTTTTACAAGCCGGGCATGCCACCAAAGCCAGAGTTTGACACAAGCCTGGTGGATAAAGCCTACGCGCTGGCAGACAGCTGGAGGTCATCGACCGGCTTCAAGCCGTCGCCAGAGGACATTCAAGGCTTTTCTGCAAACCAGACGGTCGTCTTCCTCGAGTCGCTTCTCACTTCCTTCTCGAGGCACCCGCTTCTCCCGGACCAAACTACTCTATTAGGCAAGACGTATTCGCTATTCGAGACGCGAAACGTCGAGCTCTCTGCCAGATTCCTGCAGCTTGGACTCCTTGCCAAGGATGAGAACTCGTACGCGCCAGCCGCGGAATTGCTAGGACGCGTCGGACGCATGAAATTTGTGCGCCCGTTGTACAGGAAGCTTGCGTCGGCAGATAGGGAGTTTGCTCTCAAGACGTATGCGGCAAACAAGGGCTTTTACCACCCCATTTGCAATGCCATGGTTTCGAAGGATTTCGCGGAAAAGCGGTAATTAGGGCGAGGCAAATGTATATGTTTATGTACAGTGTGCGGAAGATGTTATAGATATTTAGAGATAAATAATAATATCTTTGGGAACAAGAATATGATTTTTGAAAGCAATACGGGAATGTTACGGTAATATATTTAGATAGTAATTATGGGAATATAAATTATATTTACCAAAAAATCATATAGATCACCTCATTCAATCTTCAAGCCACATCTTACTACCTTTGCTTATAAAGGATATATTTGACACCGAGATTACTAAACCATTACTGCAACGGAGCTCTGATATATATTTCATCTACTATTTACAGCATATGATGAGCCGTGCCATTTATCTGAAAACCGAACCGAAGTGACGGATATCCCAAGATAGCCAAAAAGGATTATTATAGTAAGCTATAAGTGGCAACCGTTATAATCTCTATATAGCCTTCGTTGAGGCACGTATGATCCTCTATTGGCGGTGCTGACACCACATTGTTCGCCGCTTTATTTCAAAGCCGCACCCATCTACTCAATTGGCTCCTCAGCCGCGTAATGCAGATAGGCACCCAGGGTCTTGATGCCCTCGAGGTAGTTGCTCTTGTCGAGCTTCTCGTTAGTGCTGTGCGCCATATCGGTGCTGCTACCCATTGGCAACAACAGCACATTCTTGCCGGTGGCCTCCTCAAATGTCAACGTCACGGGGATACTGCAACCTGTTAGCAAAACGCCATGTTAGCGCGGGTTCTGTGAGGTCAGAAGCATACCTTCCACCTTCTCTGGTTAAATCCGGAGCGACGCCCCAGACGCGCTCCGACGCCTTGGCCGCGGCGCTAAAGTTCCAGTGCTTTGGGCTCGCGACCCACCACTTGCCGTCGTGCATCAGGCTGACGTCGAGCGTGTTCTTCGATCCCAGCTTCTTGAAAACGTCGGTGACGTACTCCTTGACCAGGCGGGTCACATCCTCGCTCTGCATGTTGGGCACGGTGCGGATGGAGAACTTTCCGATAACCTTGGCGGGGATAACGGTCTTGGCGCCGGGCTGCGAGAAGGCTCCCTCGATACCGTGGACGGAGAGGGAGGGGAAGCGCCAGCGCGCCATGAGGGTGCTCTCCTTATCCTCGAAGATTGTGGTCTTCGAGCCGAGAGACTCGTGGAGGTTGTCCATGGTAAAGGCAATGTCCTTGTACAGGCCCTTCTCCTCTTCCGTAACAGGGGCAACGAGCTCGGCGAGGCCAGGGATCTGGATCTTGCCGTGGGTGTCGACCAGAGAGCCGAGAACGCGGACAAGGTCGGTCATGGGCTCTTGTGCAGAACCACCGAAGACTCCGCTGTGAAGATCTTGGCCGGGGCCGGAAATCTCAACAGAGTAGTAGTTGCAGCCACGGAGACCGTAGGTGAGGCAGGGCTTCTCGGTGCCGAGCCAGTAGTTATCGGAGATACACACGGCATCGGTATCCTTGAAGAACTTTCCAGCCTCCTCCTTGATGAAATCATCAAGACCCTCAGAGCCGTACTCCTCCATACCCTCGAAGCACATCAGCAGGTTGACGGGGAAGTCGATCCCAGCCTTCTGGTGCGCCTCGATAGCATTGAGCCATCCCAAAACTGGACCCTTATCATCAGTGCTGCCACGGCCGAACATGCGTCCCTTATCATCAACGGTAAGCTCGAAGGGCTCAGTTGCCCATCCGTCCTCCTTCGCAGCTGGCTGGACATCGTAATGTCCGTAAACGAGGATCGTACGCTTCGCGGTATCGTTTCCGTATCTGGCAACAACCACAGGGGGAAGCATCAGGTGCTCCTTGTGGGGTTGGGGGCCCAAGGGCCTCAGCTCAACGTGGGCGCCTAATGCCTCGAGCTCCTTCCCGAGCCACTCTCCCATGCGCACAACATCTGGGCGACGCTCGTCTTCGGCGGAGATGGAGGGGATGGCGACTGCCTGACGAAGACGCTCGATGAAGTGGTCGGCTTGGTTGTCGACCTCCTTGAAGAATTTGTCCAGTTGTGGGGCCATTTTCTGCGCTTGGTGCTCACGGCGTTGTTCTGCTGTCAAGAGGTGGGATGAGTACGGGCGGATAGCTGTAGTTTTGCTTTGGAGAGGTCTGGATATAATAGATCGGAGAGGGAGTGAAGGGGAAGTGCGGCAGGTCGTAGATGTTGTAAAGCTGTTCAAGCGGGCATTAGCTTGCTTGAAGATGTTTCGTGCCAGATGTCTTGACATTGGAAGACCCTGTATAGGAAGGTGTAGAGAAATGCGTTGTCTACAGCCTTGTGGTGGGGTTCACAGCAGTCACCAATCGTCGAGGTGCCGGTTAGGAACGGTCCATTACTCATGGCGCCAAAAGTCCGAAGTACGACCGTGCACGGGTGAGGACCATACTAACTACTGAAGCTCACAGAATTTCTCACTAGCTTGTTGGAAGACTCCATTGGATTCCAAGAAATCTAAAATATCGATTTTACTTATAGTTTCTATTAACAAATAAGCTTCTTCGAATCTCTATGTGGATGATATATACAGAGCCCTTTCCACGGAAATTTGGGTGGCACGAGTATCGGGAACCAGCACAATAGCTTCAAGAAAAACTGCCTTGCTCATCCTGTGTTCTGTGGCTGTATTGATTATATTACAAGAGTGTGGTATCCTACATATTTCTACTATACATAATTTATATTTACAAAAACGGCTCTAAACCCTCTAATGTCTTCTTACCGTGTCTATACCCCCCTCAAGCGACGTGCCCATGCATTCTCTCGTTCGGTGTTTGACCAACTTGGCTGTATTCTAACAACCGGAGCATAATACAACAAATGCTCCATGCCCTTTTCGAAATCGTCTTCCATCATCTTGTTGGCAGAGCGATCTGCTTCAACCGCCGCAACCATTAATTTCGTGAGCGATCCGGAAGGCCGCCACTCCTTAAAAATCATAAGTTCCGACTTGACAGTTTCAACTGCATGGTGCAAGGCCTTCCATGTCGTCAAAGGCGTTCCACTAGACGTTTGGCTCCCATACTGGGGAGCTGGCGGGCACATTTCTCTGACGACAAAAATACCAGCGGTCAGATCCCACACGCTGTCAGGCGGAGGGGATGGGCCGGGAAGAGACGGAAGGACAGTGCTTTGGAACAGGAATGCAGACTGCAGGCTAGTAGAAACTCGCTGCCGCATCTCGTACTTTGCGCATGCGTCTAGGCAGGCGCGTTGCCAAATAACACGTGAAGTACTGTAAAGGCGCCAGCGCCAGGCCATTTTGAAAAGGATTTCGTACGTAGTGGCGTCGGGATGAAACTTTGCCTGCTCGGAAACGCGATCCAAAGCCTTGATGTTCTTATAAAAGTCCATAGCATCCATAGAGTGAGTGAATATGGTATTGATAGACACAGCATCAGGTAGCACATTCTGCTCGACCATGTAGTCGACGAGAGTCCAGCACTCCGAGAGGAGACCACGCTTGCCTAGTTCTTCCAAGACTTTGTTAGCCCCGGACACCGAGAGCCATCCATTGCCATAGCGAGATTTCATGTGTTCGATGAAAGGGGCAACGAGTTGATTTTTGTTTAGGCAAAACGTCATTTCGTGGGGTAGCAAGAGCTCGCAGATATCACTCAAAAGCCCTTCCTCGTGAAAAAGCCCACGCTCCTGCATTGCTTCGAAGACCTTGAAAATTGCCTTGGGGTTTTGCAGTACCATCATAAATGCTCTCCAAGTTCCGGAATTGGGGCGATTGCCACTTTGGATCATTACCCCCAATAAAGCGGCGAACGTGTTGATATTTTGGGTTTTCGCACAGCCTCGTAGAAGGATGTTGAAGGTTTCGGTCGTCACTGGGAATCCCGCCTTGCGCGTCCTGTCGAATATCTCGCGGGTTGCAGCGACCCTGCCATACTTAGCAAGAAATGACACTGCTTCGTTCAAACCAGTAATGGTCATCACAGACATGCACTCCTTGTAGGCAAAGACCTCTATTAATCGCTGCGCGACGATTTCTACATGGTCTTCGTGTTTCCTGTATAGCATCTTATGAAGCGGACTTGTCATCTTGATTCCCGTCAATGACCGTATATAAAATTCCAGGGATTTTGTCGTCAGTCTTCTGGGCTTAGGTATGCTGTCTCCCCTCCTCGGTATATCATCAATCTTATTGGATGCAAGGTAATACTGCGTTGAAATATGTGGCGTATCATTGGCATTTGTAGATCGAGCGACGTCGTTAGTTGACGACCGGGTGCTGTATCGGGAAAACATAAAGGCTTTACTTGTCGCGTTGGAAACTGCTGTTGGGACGATTCGGAAAATGTGTGCTGCTGCCGCCGAGATGCATATCGGTGGCCCAGATAATCGTAACGACCGACTGGATTTTCCCTCTTCAGCCTCGAGAAGTTCGATATCACAACCAGTTAGGCTCTTGATGTCCATTATATTGTTACCGGGCCCGATGAGCAACGAGTCAACGGCAGTTTCGGGCACGGAAATCCTAAGGATGCTGTTCTCATCTCGTTTCGGGGTGTATCGAATGAGAGTTTTGAGTACCTCTGGTGGGCTTCTTTGCGGGAATCCTCTCTCCTCGTTCATATTATGGTGCTGTAACCTGCGTACTTCATCTTGGTACCACCATCTCATTTCGGAACGTTCCTTCGTCGATAATATCATTCGAACCTTCTGTCCATATGGCACTTTTCTGAACGAATTTTCTTGTATAATTGGGGGCGGATATACTCGAATGATACTTCGCATTATGGTAGCTCCTGCATCGCTTTGTTGCTCGCTAGCTGGATATTTGCTGGATTTAGTACGGGTTCTTCGAACCTTTGGTGCCGTGTCGTCAGAGCCGACCTGCACCCGGCGCATGTTGAGGCGCCGCGGTTGTGATAACTTCTGGTCGCTTCTACACACTCCCGAGGACAAGTTGCCTTCTGGCTCTTCATTGCTACAGACATCCTTTGTACTCGTCGGATGAGAATCTCGTTGTGTTCCTTCTGATACCGAGCTAGACTTGTTCCCCTGACTTGATGAGTTCGGCGTAACCGGAGAGGAACCAAGGGCACGGGGATTAAGGGAGGCCGTCGATGTCGAACATGGTGGATGTGATTCGGATGTTGATCGAGAATGGAAGGCTGCTGGTTGCTCATTGCGGAGAACCTCTGCTGTGCTTGAACCGTATCCTCGTGCCCACGTCGGGTATAGAAAGAGCAATGGCTCGCGAATGTCGTGATGGAGCGTTGGCGAACATCTAGACACGGCTGCCTTGCATATCGAAATGCTACGGCTGCCAGGTACCATGTCCTACAGTCATGACATGCACACAACTGAGAAGATGGAGGAATTGGTGAGTGGTTTGGCCCTGAGATAATGGCAATTTGGTATGTGGCTGGTCCCTTTCAATAGAGCTTCAAAATTGTCAGTGACGGAGGCGCTAGGCGGTGTGAGTCGAAACAAATAAAGACTAGCGGAGAATACTGCCACATGAGCGGAAATACTCTAGCCCGTCCTCCGTACTTGTATCCAGTTGATGTGAATAATGACGAGGAATCTCAAATCACCGAGACAGGTTAACTATCCTCCTAGTTCTATCAACTAACTGTGTATACTGGAAATATGTGTTGTAGGTTATCAGCATGAGGGTACAATGGACCCCGAGTCTAAGTATTGTAGGCATTACGCACTTTACTGTGCAATTTTGGCCTAAGGTACATGACGGATGATCCTTTTCAATCAGATTAGATTAGATGGCAGAGTCGTGCCCCACCATCGCTAGTGCTCATGGAAATTTACACCAAATGCCTCGTTGTGACTCCAACCTTTCGCAATTGTCCGATTGTCGCAGTACTTCCTGTTTCCTGAAGTATAATTGTACGGACTTTGCGACAATATATCCATGAATTACAGAAGGTAGCACGGCATCACGATGCAGCTCACCTCCTCTGGCATCGAGCCAGTCCGCTCGAGCGGCCCTGCAGTGAAAGAGCAGGTTGTCGATAAGATCCCTAAGCGCTTTAAAGAGCTTAAATTTGGAGTCCAGTATGTGATAATGCGACCGCTGCTTCAGTTTATTCTTTTCTAATTGACTACTTAGGTCTACACGCGATATTGTAAACCAAGGAGTCCTCGAGGTCTCTGATCGCATGCTCTACGACGTCGAGAAGAATCGCAAACCAGTCCCCAACGGAGCCGTCGATCCTAGGCTGGTGAGAATACATCAACGTTCTGATCTCTTTTACAACACTAACTTTGGTTTCAGGGCACCTCGAGCAAGACCGGACGATGTGAAACATGCGGCGAAGGACTGAATAATTGTAATGGGCACTTCGGTCACGTCAGATTGGCCCTCCCAGCGTTTCATATCGGCTACTTGAAGCTTGTGATAGCTATCCTGCAGGAGATTTGCAAAGACTGTGCCCGAGTTTTGCTTACCGAGACCGAGCGCCGACAGTTCCTGAAGGAGCTTCGACGACCCAATATCGATAATTTGAAGCGCACTCAAATCTGCAAAAAGATCAACGCCCAATGCCGGAAGGCAAAGACCTGCCCATACTGCAGCGCAGTTAACGGCCAGATTCGCAAAACCGGTGTATTTAAGCTTACGCACGACAAATTTTTAGCCTACAACAAATCTACCGCCGCAAAGAAAGTTATTCCCCCAGAGAAGGCTGCCTTTGACAAGTCGTTTGTGGAAGCAAAGAAGACCAATGCCGAATTGGATAAACACCTGAAGAAAGCAATGGATGACTTGAACCCTCTTCGCGTCCTGAACCTGTTTAGGTTGATCACGCCAACAGATTGCGAGTTGCTCGGCATCAACCCGTCCGAAGGAAGACCAGAAATGTTCCTGTGGCAATATGTGCCTGCTCCTCCAATTTGTATCCGGCCGTCCGTGGCCCAGGATGGTGCCAGCACCGAAGACGATTTAACGTCCAAGCTAGGCGACATTGTTCACATCAGCTCACTTATCAGGAGTGCCTTGCAAAAAGGACAACCCATTCAAACAATTATGGAGCAGTGGGAGTATCTTCAGCTTCAGATTGCTATGTATGTGAACAGCGACGTTCCAGGTCTCCAGCAACCGGGATTTGGGAAGGCTATCCGTGGGTTTTGTCAAAGGTTAAAGGGAAAACAAGGCCGATTCAGAGGGAACCTTTCAGGGAAGCGTGTTGACTTCTCCGGGAGAACCGTCATTTCACCAGATCCCAACCTTAGCATTGAAGAAGTTGCGATACCAATTCTCGTGGCCACCAACATGACCTATCCGGAACGAGTTCACGACAGGAATATCCATAAGCTTAGGGAATGCATAAAGCGTGGACCCGGTAAATGGCCGGGGGCCAACATCGTCGAAAAGAAGATGGATGGGCGGAAGGTCTCACTGAAACATGCTGATCGGGAATATACCGCCAACAGTCTCCGCGTCGGCGATGTAGTCGAGAGACATTTGGAGGATGGAGACATCATTCTCTTCAATCGCCAACCGTCGCTGCATAAACTTAGTATTATGAGTCATTACGTCAAAGTTCGGCCATGGAGAACCTTTCGATTCAACGAGTGCGTCTGTGGCCCTTACAACGCAGATTTTGACGGTGATGAGATGAATATCCACGTCCCGCAAACCGAAGAGGCCAGGACAGAGGCCATCAACCTGATGGGTGTGAAGAACAATTTGTGCACTCCCAAAAATGGAGAACCTATTATTTCGGCCACCCAAGATTTTATTACGGCCGCATATCTTCTCAGCAGCAAAGAGAACTTCTTCGACCGGAAAACCTTTGCACATCTGTGCATGTACATGGTGGACGGGAAAATGGATATTGATATTCCGCCTCCGGCCATCATAAAACCGGAGGCTCTCTGGACGGGAAAGCAGGTCTTCAGTGTTCTCATGCGCCCTAATAAAACATCCCCTGTTAAAGTTAATCTTGATGCCAAATGTCGAGATTACAAAGCGGTGGCCGGACAGGCCCCTGATATGGACCCGAATGACGGATGGCTCGTTGTGCGTAACTCAGAGGTTATGTGTGGCAGGATGGACAAGACTACTGTCGGATCAGGAAAGAAAGACTGCATATTTTATACCATCCTGAGAGATTTCGGGCCCGACCATGCAGTATTGGCGATGAACCGACTTGCGAAGCTGTCGGCAAGATATTTGACTAACCGGGGCTTCTCAATTGGAATTAGTGACGTATATCCAAGCAAGAGTCTTGAGGATCAGAAGTTGGATCTTGTCACAAGGGCATATGCTGAGTGTGACGACCTCATTGTCCAGTTCAAGTCAGGGAAGCTGGAAAAGGCAACTGGTTGTAACATGGAGGAGACGCTCGAGAATAAAATATCTGGTATTCTCAGCAGAGTGAGACAGCAAGCCGGAGAGTTCTGTATCAACACGCTCAGCAAGTGGAACTCGCCACTTATCATGGCCAAATCCGGGTCCAAGGGCTCAAACATCAACGTCGCCCAGATGGTCACTCTTGTCGGCCAACAAATGATTTCAGGAGCCAGAGTTGCGGATGGATTCCAAGACCGTACTCTGCCTCATTTCCCCAAAAATGCACGCCAACCGCCCTCAAAAGGTTTCGTTCGCAACAGCTTTTTTGGCGGCCTCACTCCCACCGAGTTTCTTTTCCACGCCATTTCAGGTCGTGAAGGTCTGGTCGATACTGCTGTAAAGACTGCCGAGACTGGTTACATGTCTAGACGTTTAATGAAATCCCTGGAAGATTTATCTACACAGTATGATGACACCGTTAGAAACTCGTCTGGAGGTATCGTTCAGTTTCAGTTTGGAGCTGATAAACTGGATCCCGTTGATATGGAAGGCAGCGCTGTGCCGGTGCATTTTGATCGAACATTTACGCACGCTGAGAGTTTGACATGGGATAACAACCACGCTGCCCTCTTACCATATGAGATTACGGCTCAATGCACAGCTCTTCTTGAGCCCGAAAAGGCAAAGCTGACGAGACGTGGCCTACTTCACAACGAGAAATTAGATTACACTGATCAGACCGACTATGGCATTGACGAACTGGAAAGTGCTCGAGGTTTCGTTAGCGAAGTTGGCAAGTACGTCGGAAGGTTGGCGAATAAGCTTTCTCAGGCACGCAAAAGGGCTGGCTTGCCGGCACTTGCGGAAGACCCAAGCCTTTCTGGTATGCATTATGACCCCGCTACCGAAGACCAAACAAGACGAAACCAAATGGATCGAGTTGCAAAGGTTTCCGAAGCTACATTGGCCAAGTTTATTGAGCTCTGCCTCACAAAATACCTGAAGGCACATGTTGAGCCAGGACATGCCGTCGGAGCTGTTGGAGCCCAGTCAATTGGTGAACCGGGAACGCAGATGACACTGAGAACTTTCCATTTTGCTGGTGTTGCCGGTATGAGTATCACCCAGGGTGTGCCCCGTATCAAGGAAATTATCAATGCTTCGAAGCTGATCAGTACGCCTGTAATGACGTGCCCCCTGGAAAACCCACACGATATTGTTGCAGCACGCGTCGTCAAGGGTCGTATCGAAAAGACCTATATTTCGGACTGCATCCGATTTGTCGAAGACATGTGGTCAGCCAAGAGCGCAACAATTTGCTTGTCAGTGGATGTTCAAGGAGTCAGCGAGATGCATCTTGATATCACCACGACAGATATTGCGAATGCAATTCTGAGGAATAAAAAGCTCAAGATTCCAAACGATGCCCTTGACATTATCGGCGACGACATCTTCGTCCGTGTTGCTCATGGCTCAAACACTGGCACCTTTGGTCGTGGCTCCGCTGCCAAGAAGTCCACTGATGAAGCATCCGACCTCCTCCTCCGCGTTAACCATCTTAAACGCACCATCCCCACAATCCCTGTCTCCGGCTATCCAGAGGCTACTCGAGCTATCATCCAGCAGGATAAGGGAGAAAACACCGTCCACGTCGAGGGCTACGGTCTTCGCGCCTGTATGACCACCGAAGGTGTCATTGGTACCAGGGTTACTACTAACAGCGTCGTCGAATGCAACCAAGTTCTTGGTATCGAGGCGGCGCGAACCACCATTGCCAATGAGATCGAGAGCGTGATGAGCGAAATGAACATCGATCCGCGCCACATGCAGCTGCTGGCCGATGTGATGACATACAAGGGCGAGATTTTGGGAATTACGCGCTTTGGCCTCAGCAAGATGAGAGATTCAGTGTTGCAGCTCGCGTCGTTCGAGAAGACGCCAGATCACTTGTTCGATGCGGCAGCAGGGATGAAGAAAGATGCCATTGAGGGTGTTTCGGAGTGTATCATTATGGGACAGACGATGAGTGTGGGCACCGGCGCATTCAAAGTGGTCCGGAAGCTTGGGCTGAAAGACACTGATGTGAAGGCCAAGCCCACCTCATTTGAGGATTTGTGGAAGTGGGAGCTAGGAGAGCGGAAGAGGGAGCTGAAGGAGGCTGGAATGGCGGATGTGGATATGAATGGAGTTTGATGGGATGAGGTAAGAAAACAATATCTTGGTGTTAATGGTTGATGAGAATTTGGAGCGGTTTTATCAGCGTTGTTGCATATTATATATTGGAGTCCAATGGGCCTGGCGAGTAGGACCTATGGGAGTATATGGGGTGATAGAAGATATGAGAATCAAATGATATTCATGTCACGATGCTTTTCCAGGTACAATATCACTACGTCACACATATGGTCACCAGGAAGTTTTAATTTGATTCCTGGTTATATATAAAGCCATATACAGTCTGTAGAACTAACTCCTACTCCACAGCGACGAGCTTACTTGCTGCCTCCAAACCAGCCAGAGATACCGCTCTTCGCCTTCGCAGCCTCCTTCTCGACCGTGGCGTCGAACTTGTCGACCTTAGCCATGGCCTCCTTGCCTGCCTCCTTGCGGTAGGCATCCAGCGACTCGCCAGTCTTGTTAAGCTCGTTGCGCGCCTTCTCAGCCTGGTACTGTTAGTACACTGCTCTGGGGGGTGAGAGTGTGGAGGGAGACATACGACGTTGTCGATCTGCTGGCCCTTCTCGGTCGCCCATGCAGCGGCGGTCTTCTCGGCTTCCTTGCCACGGCCAGGAAGCTCGCCCTTCACGCGCGAGGAGGCGGAAGAAAGATCCGCTGGGGGAGAGTTAGCATGTCGTCGCATAGCTCCCAGCTTGCGAAGCTGGTGAATGACGAAGTGGATGTGCGGTTGACTTACCCTCAAACTTCTTCTCTGCTACCTTCGCATTACCGCCGGACTGGTAAAGGTAGTACCCGACACCTGCTGCGGCAGTGAGGCCGACAGCGAGAGGGACGCGGGACTTTGGCTGGGCCATGTTGATGATGTTGGTGGGTGATTGAGGGTTATGTTAGAGAGATATGATAATGAAGCAATCGCTGGAAATTGAGGTGAAGAGTTTGTTTTTGAAGGAAAGAAGTCAATGGAGGGAACGAAAGCCGAAGGTAATAGATGCTTGCGGAGAGTGATGAGGGGTCTTGTTACAAGCTGGGCCAATCTGGCAATATGATTCGTCCATCCTTGTAAAATGCATTGCTAGATTTGGCTATGACCTTGGGATCCCTTGCGAGCGAAATGGCTACGTCATCGATTTGTGGTTGCACGTGATTGTTGATTTGGAGCTTGAATAGGTGCTAAAGTTGCTCTAGTAAATTGTAAGTTAGCAGGGTCCTTCCAAGGTTTCCTGGTGGGGAATTGGCTGGTAGCTGAACATTGGGACATTGGTAAACGGGGACACTTGTATTTTTTGGGAGCGTCGCGTCTCCTCGCTCTTTGGAATAGGGAGAGATAGTATTGTTACTATGCATATTTGTTGTTTATTCGTTGCATTGGGCGTTCTGTGATTTGACCCAATCGGTACCTGTTCGTGATCATTGCTATCTCACTGTGTCACTTCAGACTTCAAGACAAGGCCAAAACGACGGCCACCCACGGCCACCTACGGCCACGGCTCCGCCTCCCTCCCAATCTCACGTATATGGTGCAGATTCACATCTCAAACAGCTTTCCAGCTGTCCCATGAGCCTCGAAATGCAGCGAGACTGAGCTGCCTGCCAACCAACCCCCACAATGACCACCATATTCAACGCGGTATCGCATGCTTCCAGTCGCCGCCCGATTGCCTTGCGCGACGAGGACTACGACCATGAAATCTACCTCATCGACCAGACCAACCTATCTCCCATGCGGAGCCGTTCTGTCGAAATCCCCCGCAGTGACGACGAGGCTTCTGCTTCTGTGACCCCGCAAACATCGCAAACCCCACTCTCTCGCCGCCATAGCTTCGACCATGGCAAGCGTGTATCAAGGATCAGGAGCGGGATCGAGCACAAACGCTGGAGCAAGAAATGGACCGAAGACCGCGTCGGTGAGCGTGCAGGCCAGCTCATCACAGAGGATAGCAGCTTGGATGTGGCACCATCGACAAGCGCGGGAGTGCGCGTTATTGTGTCAGACAGCGGGGAACGCGATAGTAGCATGCCTGGCCCCCCAAACCACAAGGCGGTGCCGTCAGTCACTCTAGATCGCTCGCCAACTACATACACACCGGAGTCGGCCATCGATATTCTTTACGAGAACCAACGCGGCGGCTTCGTCTGCGGGCATCCTTTATTCGGCCCTCGTGCCCTTGGCTTGTTCGACCACGCACCATGGACCAACATTGCTTTCAAGCCATCCGCAACGAACATAACAAACGCGCAGGTCCCCGATCCAAGCTGGGAATGGGCCTGGGCGGAGTGGGTCATTAACCATGACCCTGATAACGAGACCCTTGATGAGGATGGCTGGGAGTATAGCTTCATGTTTAGCAAACGCTTCAGCTGGCACGGCCCGAGCTGGTACAGCTCCTTTGTGCGCCGGCGCGCATGGATCCGCAAGCGTGTCCGCCGACAGGACGAAACTGATACTGAGGACCCCCACAAGCTGACAGCGGAATATTTCGCGGTAGATACAGAAAGGCTGAGCAGCGCAAGTTTTAGCGTTAGTCGGCGCAGCTCGAGACGCCAGATGGCTCCATGTGAAGCAGAAGTGAAAGATACCGAGCAGGTGCTAGCTGCGCTGAAGGCGTGCAGGATCGATCGCGAGAAAAGCGAGGTTGTAGAGGCGTTTGTGAAGGGAGGTAAAGCGGACCTGGCGGATCTTGCGGGAAGGATGCATGAAGTCATGAGTATGTTTATCTTTCAGGCGTCTCGGCGGACTCTACTTGCGCATTTGACTACGGCGTTGGATGAGACTTCGAAAGAGCAGAAAGAGGCAGAAGAGAAGGGCGGTGCCGAGAGTACGGAAGACGATAAGAGGAAGAAAAGACTCGACCATCTAACTAAGGCGGTTGAGGCCGCGGATGACGAAGTTAAACGGTTGGAGTACTGGAGTGACATCAAAGGCGTTACCGAAGAAGGGTTGGCGAAAGGGGCAGTAGACGAAGAACAGGGCTGGGATCCGGCGTGGACAGGCTTGGATACAAGTGCACCGCGGGATGTCATCGTAGAGGCGCAGATGCCGGGAGCTGATGACGGCCCTGCTAAGAGAGCAGAAGCAATCGCAGATGGCAAGCCGGCAGCGGAGAATACGAAGGGGAAGGGCAAGNAGGGGCAGTAGACGAAGAACAGGGCTGGGATCCGGCGTGGACAGGCTTGGATACAAGTGCACCGCGGGATGTCATCGTAGAGGCGCAGATGCCGGGAGCTGATGACGGCCCTGCTAAGAGAGCAGAAGCAATCGCAGATGGCAAGCCGGCAGCGGAGAATACGAAGGGGAAGGGCAAGGAGAATGGAGGGAAGCCGTAGACAGTGTGATAATGGGACCTGGCGCACGGAGAAAGGGGGGTTGAACAGCATCTTATACCCGTTGAATAATCTTGTCAATAACAACCTACCTATGATAATTGCGAGTATCTATCATTTGTGCATTGTGAAGTCCAACCACGATCCCCACCATTATCAAAAAGCCCTTGCAGCAGAACGGCTCAAGTTGCACCACAGGCGGCGCCATGCACTATACTATGCCAAGGCGTAGTTTCCAGCAACAGCTGTGACAAAGCAGTGAACTTTATGGCCCCCACAATCATTGTTACGGGCACATACTGGGATAAGATTTATCAAAGGCTGAATAATTCATGGTATATTGTGACAGCTAGATATATGTATGTATGGTACTGTGCCCACAAAATTAAGCTTCTTTGTCTGATGTACAACATGCTTTTCCTTTTACAATATCAACGCCCTCATTGGAATAGAACAGAGTCTAACGGCTATGGGGATATTTCCCCATATCTATTGAAACTTTGTCAAATCGATCTTTGGCCCAGCATAGCGCGTGCGCGCATAGACAAACCAGTTCACCAGCGCGAATATGGCCATGCAGCCCAGGACTGCACAGGTATAATCTACACACCCAAGAATTAGCCGAGTTCAAGTCATTCAAATTCACTGTGGAGGGTGCGAGGGACTTACTCATGGTCGAACCAGTCACGGGTAGCGCAAGGGGAAGATTGTACAGCACGAGTTGGAGGGCGCTCCACGCCACTGTCACACCGTTGACAAACCATCCCAACTTTCCCAGGTTCCAGCGCCCGCTCGATGGAAGATACTGTGGCGCCCGTCCACGGAGCATGAGCAAGGCGGTTGGGATGGCAAAAGTGAGCTGTTGCAAGACTAGGCCAGTGCCGATGATGGCACTGAAGGCTGTGGTGGAGCCGAGGTAGATGCAGCCGATGATAAAGACAACAAAAGCGTTGAAGAAGAGCGCATATGGCGGCACACCAAGGCCATGGTGCATCCGTCCTATGTATTTGGAGAAGACAAGTGCGTCGTCGCGGGCAAAGGAGAATGTCAGCCGAGAGGCGGTCTGCTGGCTGGCGTTGAGAGCAAAGATGCCTGTGAGGAGGAGGAAAACTATAAAGATTGTGGCCGCGGTGCCAGACTTGGTCGCCTGATTCCAAATCTCATAGATGGGAACTGCAGTTGGAGTTCCGAGGACCGCATCAAAGTCTGAAATGCAATAGAACATGGCGACTACGAATGCGAAGGTCGTCACAAAGCCGATGACGATGGTGGCCATGAGAGCCTGCGGGACGGCCGTCGAAGCGTTGATGCAGTCCTCTGCGAGATGGATGGCTCCATCGAGACCAGAGTACATGAAATTTGGGTTTACCAGGCCGGTGAGAAAG
Organism: Pseudogymnoascus sp. BL549; assembly: GCA_001630585.1. Taxonomy (NCBI): domain Eukaryota; kingdom Fungi; phylum Ascomycota; class Leotiomycetes; order Thelebolales; family Thelebolaceae; genus Pseudogymnoascus; species Pseudogymnoascus sp. BL549. The sequence continues at coordinate 14,487 of LNAR01000553.1, read as the reverse complement.
ACTACTCCATCGGACCAGCCGGAGTCATTCACGAACGTTTTCCACACATACTCATTTGGCTGTTTGGGGCCGGCGATAGCGAGACAGGTTATGAAAAAGACGACAAAGCAGAGCAGAGACAATGCGACTGGAGAATGAAGTTGTCAGTATAATTCAAATGGAAGGGGAAAAATACCAACAGCCAATGTTATGCGTCCACGCCGCCTTTGGTAAAAGGAAGAGGTTGTATGCCAGCACTGAGATATTAAGGGCTTGGTATATCAAAAACGAATGCCAGCGTTCAATCACAAAGGTGTTGTTGTAGAACACAACAATCCCCATGATGATCTGGGGCATAATAATGCAGATACCAGCGCAGATGGCGACCCATCCAAACATGTTGATGGTGCCAACAGTGTAACTCTGTTCCTTGTCAGTCTCATTCCAGTTACACAAGTCTCACAACATACCATTCCCCTGGCATACTTCTTGGGTGCCAGTATGGCAGTCCAATGGTACTGCCCTCCAGCAGTTGGATACCTGGCGCTCAGCTCCGCCAGACTCAGCGCCGTGGCACCCATCAGGAAGAGAATCACAATACATCCATAGATGATTGTCACTGGCCCTCCCTGGAAGATGGCGAGGAACATTGACGCGGCCACACCGGCCCAACTATTGCAGACATTGAATCCTGCAGAGAGTACCTCCAGGGCACCAATTGTTCGAGGCGGATGAGCAACTTCCGCGAAGACGTCGACTTCCCCATCGCGAGAGCTTGCTATGATGCAACGTCAGTTAGGCACGATGATGCTGGCTATCACATCACAGTGAACAGTGAGGTGCATCTGCTGTGCCAAATGGCCGCAGCAGGCCCTCCTTGGGAGTGATATGAGAAAGGACGTGTCACTTACGCAGGCTGTTGTCCTGGCTCAGCTCTGAGTCTATCGGGGGGTGGGGGTCAGTAACTGCGATATTCTTCCCTGACGGAATGTCTCTGATGAATTACTCGGAGCTCTTGGAGACTCACCAACAGCCCTGGCCTGTCTCTCCTTGACATACTCCTTTTCGGACATGATAGGCGCGTCAATTGGTGTCTTGAAGTGCAGGCTTTGAGCTTGCAGTCCCTTGAAATCAGGGCGTCTTGTGGGGTTTTTGAGTATGTATGAGGGAAGTTCGCTTTTCAAGGCTTCGTTCGTCAAGAGATCAACAAATCCACAACCGGCGCATTATCCGCATATAGCACCTGCAGGAATATCCCTAGATCCAACAGTGTGTATTAATCCTAATTATGTCTTGACGTTGCAGTCCCAGGTGTCAAGACCCCTGCCTGTGTGCCACATTTCCTCGCTATGTCGTGTCACGCCTATTTACCACGTTTGCTCGGTTCCAGGCCTGACCCCCTTCACCCACCCCCCACGCCTACGGAGTACAGACAACCCTCCCAAAATACTCTTGCCTACCACGCGCATGTCTACGGAGTTATAATTTGCAAGGACTCCCTGTCCGGACTTTTACAAATTTGCCAATAACAATCGACACCTCAGCCACTCTAGAAGTCCAAACACGGAGTGTGCACTTATCACATTGCATTACGCATCCCGAAACGAGCATTTCACCAGAAAAGAAGACCTCACAGCAATACTCAAAGTTTCACAAGGGTCAATCACTCAAGATGCTTATCCGCCCTGCAATCCCGACGGACTACCCCCGCATGGCTGAGGTCGCCGCTGCCGCGTTCTTGGAGGATGATGTGTATGGGCGATTCATGTTCCCCCACCGTCGCGAGTTTCCCGCGGACTACATCACCCAGTGGGAGAGGCGCATCAAAATGTACGCCACGAAGCCCGAGTACGAACACCTGGTTGTCTTGGATGGCCCGACTGCGACTATCGCTGCATGGGCATGCTGGGAGCGCATTGGACCCGGGGCGACGGCTCGCGCGAACCCGCTGTCACTACGTGAGTTCGCTGGAACAGGCGCCGAATAAGCTGCAAGGTGCTAACAAGTTTAAACAGGCATCAAGCGCCTCTATGCTACTGTGATGAATCGCGTTGCATGCTTCTTTTGGCCAGATCGCTCTGCGGACCCGGAGAATATCAAGGCCTTCAAGGACGCTGTGCCCTATGCTGAGCATCTGTGGTCTGGTGATCGTGAGGAGGCCTGGAATCTCGACATCCTCTGTACTCACCCTGACTTTGAGGGCAAGAAGTACGGCAGTTCGCTTGTGAAGTGGGGGATCAGCCAGTCCACGATTGAAGAGATTTGCACGTCGGTGATTGCTGCATGGGAGAAGGATCCCTACTATGCAAGGTTTGGATTCAAGGAGGTCGGAAGAGCGGATGTGGGGCCGATCGCCGGGGTTAAGGGTGGCGCTGTAATGTTTAGGGACAAGAAGCTAAGGGAGTAGAGGAAAAAGGAAGGCGCTGCTGAGACGGACGACAAGGAAGAGATGGAGGGATAGGAAACGCTCCGGGCAGGTACAGGTGTATAGGTGTGGGTTGCAAGAGGGACGGAAATAGCGGCGCAGTTCTTAATACTGCAATATGGCAGCCCGATATAGTTTGCTCTGAAAACAACAAAGGGTATCCATTGTTGCACGTCCCTTTCATTCGCGGGTAGCAGCTGCCTTTCCCGTCCCCTGTCAAGCAAGCATTGTCCCAAATGATCTCGCCAATATATGTCAGAGTACCATGTGCAACAAGGCGCGATGGAGTGCTACAGGGTGCTACGAGCGATTCCTACTTCGGTGGTATGATGCCAAGCCAGGGATTCCACACCCTTCCGCATCCAATATTCACGTACATTGTGAATGTTGTATTTGAAACGCGGCGTGCATCTTGATTGACATTGGTCCACTAACAGCGCTTCAACAATGCCTGTATACCTGTATATCTTAATAGTGCTCGTATATGGCACCGTATGCCGTATCAGCTCCAATGTTAAAATGTGATAGAACACGCCAAGGCATTCTGCACCATATGCGCGTTCACGTCGATACCCACTGCAAACCAAACCATAACATGCGGACCATCAATCACAGAACCGCAAGCTTCGCCCCATTGGGGAAGTGAGACATTTGGCGGAATTGGCTTGCGGAAAACGTGCGCAAATATAACGGGCACCAACTAAGGCAGGCAAACGCCATGGTGCGCGCCCATTGCCGCTAATGCGCCACAAGATGATGCGTCCGAAGAGTTATGAAGACGTTATTTGCTACGCGTATCTAATCCTTGGTCTATGCGCTATCAGCCCCGATCCAACCAGACCACTCTGCGTTACTTCCAGCAATAAACACCAGACTAGCCAGCTGGACATTCCACTACCACATTAGCCCTGCACAATGACATTGCACGATGTTCAGCCGGTGCGTCCCGCCGGCGGGCCCCGCTTCCGCGTTCCACTATCTTGATCGCTGTCAACGTTGTTCAGCACGAACTCCGTTGTTTTGTAAATCCCCCCGTCGAGAACTAGATGCGTTTTACTCTCCGACCGCTGTGGCTGTGCGCCGGTCTCCACCGTTGTGCGCGTGCCCATTTTCCTTGAGCCATAGAGTTCGCGCGACATGCCCTGGCTACCAGCAGACTCAAGCGTGTAAGAGAGGCCACCCTCGAATCCAGCTGGGAGGGCTGTGTTGAAGACGCCCGATTGCATGCTGGCTAGAAGGTGCTGTAGGCTGGGGATGCAGGCCGTGACAACGCTGAGGTGCGTAACTGCCCTAAATGAAAGTACTGTTGTTAAAATAGGGGGGTGGATTAACAGTGGGGGGGATCTTACTGTGTCCAAATTGCCACATTGGCGCCGTACCAGGATTTGTCGGTGGATCCAATATATCGCGATAAATAGATCAATCGAGGGATCTCTGCAAGGCACACGCTGCGGAGTCTGGTTAGCTATTGCTTTGTGAAGTTCGGCGGCTAAATAACCCACCTCATTCTGGCCATGAATACCAGCATCACCATGGCCCTCTTCCTTCGCTGGATCTGGACACCCCAAAGAATGACTACTGGAAGAATGGTAAGGGCGATATCGGTGATGATGTCAATGATTCCAGCGGCGTAGTATAGCGCGGTCTGGTTTTTGCAGACTCCAGAGATGTTGTTCCAGGGCTGTGGCAAAGAACACTGGAACGCAAACCCGAAGACAGTCGCTACCCCCCATACGGCAATGAGGCATAAAATAATCCTCCCCGCTCTGATAGTGGCCACGTTTGGCGTTAATCTTGTGATAAAGAGGACCAGAGACATCTTCGACAGGACGATGGTTATGATAAATAGAATCTGATATGTGTAGTTATATTTGTTGTACAGATCTATCTCGCCGTCAAGTAGGCTTGATTCGTGGCGTCCTAGACCAGCCAGGACTGCTTTGTGAAGTATGCCGCATTGTATCAGTCCGAATGCCTGTGATGTTGTTAGTTCTATCAGAGGAAGCAAGCTTGAGCCTAGGGCATCTTTACACCAGCAGCTGAAACCAGGTTATCATCCAGGCTCCATGACCTGATGGATAGCTTCCTGAGCAGACGGACAATGACTGTGATAACCATAAAACACATCATCGTCCAATTTGCTATTACCACATATCCACCATGATCGATATCGGTGATCACCCAGTGCGGAGGTGACAATGCCGCCAGCGGGTTTGTATCAAGCTCGACGCTCATCTTGAAAATGAATAGGCTTGCAATCTAGCATACACTGTGAAATTTTCCAGGCGCCTTGACGAAGAATAAAAATACAGTAATGAGGGCGATGCCAACTCCAAGTAAATGATGAACATAATAATGAGTCTGTCCTTATCAATATCAGAGGGGTCGCCGATCGGCCAGTCGCGCCCCTCGTCCCTGGCCACTCACTTGGGCACCGGCATGTGCTGGGTATAATAGGATACCCATGCCCGCTGCAACCACCCACTCCCATGCGACATGGCATGATTTCTTTTGGCAGGCTTTCGGTCTGATAGCGCTAAAAAAAATAGGTCCCTAGACGGGGGTTCGTTTCGGGCTCTCGGTGCAATGAGCCAGTAGTGACAAATTACCCAAATAGCAAAAGTACTGATCACTTCCAGGAGTGTTTTCAATCACACCGGACGGCCCTTTGCACCTGTGCGACTGGGGAGAATGCACAATGCAACGGGGCAGGGCACCTTAATGGAACCCGCATATGCCAATGTACTGTTTGGCGCCTGTTCTATCATGTTTTGTCTCGAAATGCCGGCTCCCCGCCTGCCGAATTCGCCCCCTCAAGCTCTCACCTTCAAATATCCCACAAAAGGAGCCCTCTTCTCATGGCACCTCAAGCATATCAGTGTTTGAGGCCATCTATTATCTCAAAGACATCTACATCTCTGCAATTGAAGCATGACGATGGAATTCGAGATGACGGGGCGCCGGCCTAGTAAGACTAGCTCGGGCGAGGTCAAGCACAATGAAGAGGAGTATTCCTATGGCAGCCGGGACCGGGCAGTTCTCGCAAACTTGGGCAAGAAGCAGGCCTTGAAGGTGAGTCTTTAGTACAAACTAGTGGGAACATACAGCTAATACCAGCAGCGGAACTTTGGCTTCATATCCATGGTGGTGCGAGAAGCCTCAGAGTGATACCATTCTCGATGGCCAGCGCTGACCTCTCAATCAGGGGTTCTCAAGCACATTAATGGCTACATGGGAGCCATTATCAGCGTTGGTAATCCTCACACAACCGCGAGCTAAAAAACTAATCCAAGCACAGCTTACTGCAAGGAGGACTTTTAAACGGCGGTCCCGTATCGCTGGTATATGGCTTCATCCTCTGCTTCTTCGGTACTCTCGCGACTTGTGCGTCGCTGGGTGAGATGGCATCAATGTAAGCCAACCCTGTCTTAAAGTTCAGTCAATTGTCACTGATCACTTTCGCACGACAGGAGTCCAACATCAGGAGGACAGTATCACTGGGTCGCGCAGCTGGCACCGCGCAAGTACTCTATACTGTTGGGGTGGTACACTGGTAAGACATCCATGAAAGTCGTACCGTGCAACCTTCTCACACACCGCAGGATGGGCCTCAGTTCTTGCATGGCTGGCTGCTACCGCGGCGCCAGCATTCCTCGGTGGGACTCTTATTCAGGGCCTCCTTGTCCTAAACGACGAAACATACATTTATGAGCGATGGCATGGAACGTTGCTCTATACTGCGATTGTCACTTCAGCAGTTGTCGTGAACATTTTTGGCATCAAAATTCTACCGCACCTGGAAAGCATCATTCTCCTGTTGCACATTGGTCTCTGGTTCCTCCTATTAATCCCGATGGTGTGTCTTGCACCTCAGCATAAAGCTGAGTGGGTCTTCACGGATTTCGAAAACAAAGGGGGCTGGAGTAGCGATGGTGTATCTTGGTGTGTTGGCCTTCTCACCAGCGCCTTTCCATTTACTGGTAAGTAAAAACCCCTGTGTTGGTTATGTTGATTTGCAATGTCTCATATTTGAGTCAGGCTTTGACGGTGCGTGGCACATGAGCGAGGAAATCGAAAACGCAACAACGGTTGTTCCCCGTGCCATGATCACCAGTATTGTCCTCAATGGCTCTCTTGGTTTCGGATTCCTGATTGCTCTTTTATTCAGCATGGGGGACATCAACGCCGCCCTGTCGACTCCCACTGGATTCCCGATCATCGAAATATTTTACTTCGCGACAAGTTCGAAGTTGGCCGCAACCCTGATGGTCTCAGGCATTGTCTTATCGGCTGTCACTTCCACCTGGGGTCTACTTTCCGCAGCGTCGCGTATGACTTGGGCATTCTGCCGAGACAACGGACTGCCTTACTCGCCGTACTTTGCACACGTACGTACAAATTTCTCGGTGTCTCACTCAAACTAACAACCCTCCCAGGTTCATAGCACACGTCACATCCCTATCCGCTCTATTCTCCTTACCACCGCCATCCTACTGGTCCTTGGCCTGATTAATATCGCATCCACGGCCGCCTTCTACGCCATTACAGGTCTCGCAACCGTAGCTCTGTACTCTACATATATTGTCCCGATTGCGCTTCTCGTGCTACGCAGGTTATCCGACGATGAAATCCCATTTGGCCCGTGGCACCTCGGGAGATGGGGTATGCCACTTAACATATTCTCGCTGGTGTACGCGCTGTTCGTGTCGATCTGGATGTTCTTCCCCGCATTTGTTCCAGTGACAGCTGTTAATATGAATTATACGAGTGTTGTTTATGGGGGGACGTTTATATTCAGTGCCGTGGCATGGTATGCTTATGGCAAGGCTACATATCAGGGACCGATCAAGGAGGTGAGGGAGTAGATGAGTTACGCGTAGACGCTGTATTTGGCTGTGAGAATAGATACCGGAGCGCTGGGAACCACTTTATACTGTAGATAGATAGTACATATACTCGCTTCGGAGCGAGTAGTTGAATGTAATACATGACAATTTGCTTGGGCTTCATGATGCTAATTGTGGGCAGGCACCATAAGTAGCAATATAGTTGGAGACAAACCCATTGATTTAGAGCGATGCAGGTATTAGAATTCGTATTCCATGGAACACATAAAATATTAATATTATTTTACATTATTTGGCTCATCGTTACAGCCATTGCTTCTTCCTCCATTCAGTTTCTCATTATAAATACAGGATTCTTCCGCCCCTCTACCCCCCACATGCGTAAATATTTAAATATGCCGTAGGCCATTTGCAAAAATGCCAAATACGCCCCCACATATGCAACCTTATATCCCCAACACCGACCCTCCTATTGTACATGTAGACCATCATGCAAATTATCGCGGAACAGCCTCCTTTCCGAACCCGCTGACTCTCCTCGTCCAGTCTCTAACATTAGCAGCCCACTTGCTCACTGCTTTCCCGCTCGTTGCACTCGCTCTCCTGATAAGCTCAATCTCTTTCTCCACACGAGCAGGCCAATGTATCCCATTCCCATTACTATACACCCCGGCATTCGCAGCCTCAACCGCCGCTATTGAGTCGGGCTGGCTTCTCCGCCTCTCGCTTTCCGCTCCGTCGCCGTCATCATGCCAATCTACAATCTCTCTAGCTTTCGATACCAGACACAGATACAGCGGATACAGCGTTGCAAGGAACAGCAGAGCCACCCCAGCAGCAAATGGCCTCTGATTGTTCCCCATCTGCCTAATAATTCCGAGAACAGCCCATGGCCCAGCCGCCCCTCCCCCGATCATAGTCGTAACCAATGCACCACCAATCTTTGTTTTCGCGCCTAGGCCCCTCAGCGCCAGTGCAAATATGATCGAAAACACGGGACCCTCACAGAAAAATTGAGCGACGGCCAGCCCTGCGACTTTTGTGCTATCCTCTTTGCTGAGCTCTGATGGGATTAAAGTCAATGCCAGCCTGAATGCTGTACAGCATATGAGCGAGGCAAGCAGGACATAGCGCGGTCTCGCGTAGAGACACACTATTGAGGCCAGTAGCATCGACGCCGCGAATGCGCCATGTCCAATGAGAACAAAATTTGGCGATAACAACCGGCGGTGGGCGAGATCTATGCCTGGGGCTGCGGAGAGGAGCGAGTTGTTGAACCATACGTTGAAAGCCTCCTGCGTGAACATGTAGGCGAATTGGGCAAAGCAGGCGAAAGCGAGGCTTACGTAGATGATTCGACGGCCAAAAAACCGGTCGCCCGGATCGTGATTAATGGTGTGGTTAAGTGGTAAAAGTCGAGTTTGCACAGAATTTTGAAGGTCCTCATCACTCGCTTCGGGAAGCGGCGCGTAGTGGAAAATGAGGGCGACTATGACCGTAATAAAGGAGATAGCTAGATATGTCCATCGTATACTGAGTACGTCATTGTGAACTTCATCAGCTGGGAAGAAGGCCTTTTCAACGAGGAGTTGGCTGACAATGGCACCGATACCCCGCATGAATTGAGCTCCAAGAAGGCGAGACTCGCCGTACCTTGGCGGGCCGCAGAGGACGACAAAGGGGTTCGCGGCGGTCTCGAAAACAGACAAGCCAAATCCAATGATAAAGTTTGAGACAACGAAGCCAGGATATGTAAGAAGTATAGAGCATGGCCAGAAAACAAGAGTGCCTGTGCCAAAGATGCACATGCCGACCATTAATGTTACCTTAAACCCCCCTTTTTTAAGGCAGTATAATCCAATCGTCAGGGGGCCGATGAGGTATGCACCGAAATAAATTGTGTGAAGAGATACGGTCCGTGCTTGCGTATAATGGGCAATTAGAGCTATCTGGACGTTGAGGGTGTTGAGTAACCCATAGGAGAATCCCAACAGAAAAAAGGAAACCGAGACCCAGGTACAGTATTTCCACGAGTCTTTTACGGAAGTGCGCAGCATACATTTTGGCTGACGTATTTTAACAAAGCCGAAGTGAATTTGGCTCGGTGGGCCATGAGCGGACCCATTTGCTGGGAGGTTGGACATCCCAGGGGCCGTGAGGAAGTCCATCATTTCCATTTCTTGCTGCTGTTGCTGTTGCTGCGAGAGCAATTCCTCGGGAGCTGGCTGTGGAGGGTGATGCACACGGTCCTCGGAATTATGCTGCGGTGAAAGCTCTGTTTGTTGTTGTAGCGTAGTAGAACCACTTTCATGCTCAGTCGAAAGTGAAGATGATGAACCAGCTTGCTCCGCTGGTGCGTTATGCCCCGAGACGGGTGAAATAGAGGATTTCAGTGAGGGATCCTGTGAAGAATGCTGAAAGGATGAACCCCCTTCTTGGACTGGTGAAAGTGAGACTTGTCGTGAGGGCAGTTGCGAGGATACGTCGTCTATTCCTCCCATGGAAGACACAGATGTTGTTTGTGAATCCCGTGGAGTAGGAATTCCAAGGTTTAGAGCTGGCGTCATCGACATTTCCGGGAGGGGTGGCATTCTGAAGTTTAGTGGCGTGAGGCCTGCTGTTTCGTTCTGTGGCGCTGGACGCTGAAGTGTGGGCAAATCCTCCGGCCTAGTCTGGGTAGCTGAATTGTCAGGGGACGTGTGGGTAGAATGCCCAGCACGAAACTTGGCAGGACTGATGACCTTCGGCATTATCTTCACCACCAATGGCTTTAGTAGCGGGATGCAACCGCATACAATGCCTAGATTGACCTCTACAATTGACCACATTAGACCAAATGATACATCGTATACAAAGTTCAGACTTGCACCGAGTCCAGGCGTTTCTTGCGGCGTATTGGAATTAGCAGTTGTAACCCCTAGGGCTTTCTGGAGGTAATAGATTCGGATTACATCCACGATGGTAACAAATATTCCGAGTCCAAACGTTAAGATCAATATTGACTTCTGTCTCCAAGGCAGACGAATGCCAGTGAGAACAGGTATCGGGAGGACCAGTATTGCAACATCGGTAAAGACGTTGGCTGGCGATGAGGCGAGAAAGAGCGTGACTAGTGGTATACACCTCTGTGTCGGGTCAATCAAAGTCTCCGAGAAGATCTTGCTGAGTGGGCGGCATTGGAAGATATTTATAAACGTCAGTATCAGGCCTACCACATTTACCACCACCATTGTGGCGTATATGCCAATTCGAAATAGCCTTTTCGTCCTCGAAAGACGTAGGTAGAACATGAGAATGCTCGTCTTGGTAGCCATCAGGGACGGGTTCTGATAATTGTTAGCTCGATCCTTTTCTAACATATGCGGCTCCATTCTGCTGCACAACGCCTGACATCCATGGGTTATAAGTGGGGATATACGCACATAGAGTATGCTATAGGCATATCCGTATCTCCTTAAAGACGGTATCCACTCTGGCTTGAGGTCTACATCCATCAGGCCTAACCCCTTTTGTGCCGCAAGTAGAATGGAAAGAGATCCTCCAAATGCAATTAACCAGGCGAACACCATCAAATAGTCATCCCAGGTTGTATGCTTCGTGACAAATATCCGGCTTATCATCCGTAGTGCCACGAACACAAACGCCATGATGATCGTGATGGTCGTCGCGACCTGCACATCTTGGCGTCGATCATGATTAAGCATGCTGTTGAGAGAGTCCGAGGAGTGGGGTTGCTCGAATAACTAAGAGAGGCTCTGACAACGCATTGGTAAGGCATACGACTTGTAATTGGCGCCTTGAACGAGTGCGTGTATCGATTCGTCCATGCGTATAGTCGTCCTGTTATCGCAGGGACTCCATTTAAGCCCTCTGGTAGACTCAAATGCCATCACCAAAACGAAATGCCAAGTGCAAGTCAACGCTGGGTCTCTTTTCGTGTAAAGGCGACCCAAATCCACATTGCCTTAGTTTGAATATTGTGTTCGTGGAAGATAGTGCACATCGAGAAGAATGAAAGTCAACTACAGCATGGTGAAGTGTTTTCTCTTGCTCACGCCACTTCCTGTTGAATGGCTCTGTGTGCCGTCATTGGAGCTACTGTACCTCGGCTGACGCCGAATTCAGATAGCTCAGTGGTCATTTGGACCCCTACCAAGGTAGTAGATAGACCTTAAGCGCCAGAGGGCAGTAAACACGGGGAGGAAGAGAAAAATGATAGACAGCAATGATAGAGATAGTATGTAAGGCACCTCCTACCTGCAACTTGTCGCACATCAGCCTTCTCGAGCGGAAGGTGATCGCCCGCCTACTCTACCTTGAGATCTAATCTTCAGCCGCCATAAACGAAGCATACGGGTCATATGCAGCAACTCAACGCGTCTGACACTATCTCGTCTGATATTAACCCTCGGAGATCGATGCAGCATCGAATTTAGAACCCAATTTAAGTGAGGTTCAGCTCTGATATTTGAAATTTAAATGTTGTTGCCTTAATACGGGTCGTCGGAGCGCGTCGGGTAAACAATGCTCCCGGCTCCGTAAGCTTACTCCACCAAGCACCAGTCTTTATGTCACTCCCACGCCACTACCCCACGTTTGCAGCCTCACAGCCCGTAGCTCATGATCAGATGACGAGTCACATCCGCCGCGCGAATCCTACGCGGTATAAGATCTCCATAGGGCTCGTATTCAACGTCGTGGTAACGAATATCCTAAAGCGACACGTCGGGACTGACGTTTTCTAAAAATTCCTGGTAGGTCAACCACCATAGGTCAAGGTGATCGCCCAAAAAGCGCATTCCGATTTGATACTGCTATACGATGGCGCTGTTGGCAGGTTATTCATAGAGTCAAGCTCGTATTCCATACCGTCTTTCCATTCTGTGTGATACCGTGGTTGACTTTTTTTCCCCAGAGGCTGAATGCAGGGAGCTCAGCCCTTTTCGCGGCTATAAAGTCATGATGTCTGTCCTTCGTTATGAGCCCTTCAAGCTCAGCTTTGCTTTACATCGCTTTCAAATCCTATCTAAATAGCTAAACATGAGATTCACACTTCCCACTATCGCCCTCGTTCTGAGCGGCACTGCTCTTGCTCTTCCCGCCGTCGAGCAGCGCGACAAGCGTGACACAGTTCAGACTGTTCACCTCACCTTCCATGGCGGCCCAGCCTCTTTCGAGATGGCCTTCCCAGCTGATGGAACCGTACACCCAACAAGTGTGCCTCTTTTATGTCTCGAATATTTGTAGTTCCCACTAACATTTCTCTTAGACCATGACTTTGCCATTTCTATTATCGACGCGCCGGACTACCTCGCTCTGAGCGACTGCACTTTCCACACTGCCGGCGAGCAAACCCTCGTTGGCGGCCTGAGCGCCGATGGCGTGCAGCAGGTCATCATTGGCCCGCCTCAGCCTATCACTGGTGTGAGCTGTTACGGAACTTGCGTCGGAACTTATGGTATGTTGCCTTTGATCAGTAGGGTTATCAATGATGTGCTAACCATTAACAGGCAAGTGCTACGATAACAACAACCAGTGGATCGGTCCCTGCTGCAATGGGTACTGTGCTGCTACCCTTTGCAGGCCTTGGGTCAACCCTTCCGCCTAGAGTAGACGCGTTGAGGAAACATGGTGTTTCGGGGTTAGGTTTGGTAAAGGCAGATTGTTTTGAAGTAATTAATTTTCAAAGGTCCCATTGGGACCTATCACTTTCTTTTCCGTCTATTACGGAGCAAAGTGAGTAGAGCATTATATTTGTGTACATAGGTATCTCATCTATTTACATTAATATCTTAATCCCGCGCCAGCTCTTCATATTCCGGGAGGTCCCATCCCTTCAAGTCCTCTTTAAGACTTAAGCTCCCAATATTCACCTTGAATAAAGAAGCTATCCCCACGAGCAAATTTATAACGCCAATTCCAAACGAAGTCGACATAAATCCGTCCCAACGCGAACGCTCCTCTATCCCCTTTTGGATGTGCTCCATGAAAGGCCGGAACTTTTGTTCATAGGCTGCAAGCGCGGCTACAACTCCATCTTTGCTATCGCCCCCTTTGCCAGCGTCTCCACCGTCAGAGCGACCACAATGTCTCCCAATCTCGCCAGCCAAGATATAAGCACCCACCATGGCGCTGGTAGTACCCATTCCCGTATGAACAGACGGGCAATAGCCGGCATCTCCGAGTAGAGTTACCCGCCCGCGCGACCAAGAGTCCAACTTGATAAGACCGAGGTGCTCGCCATAGAAGTTATCAGTGGTTTGGATAAGCTCCAAGAACTCATCTAGCTTCCACCCTGCCCCTTTAAAAACCTCTGCCAGGGCCTCCTTTTCCTCCTTCAGGCCCTCCTTGCGAGCGACTCTGAGTCGTCCTGCGTCAAGTTTGCAGGCGAAATACAACTGCATCTCCTCTGGATTACTTCTTCGGGTCATCACCCAGCGGTTTTTTGTCGCAAGGAAGAAAGTGGCCATGTACGCTTCTCCTTCGCGCTTTTGCTGGGGAACAGTGTAATATGCGATGTATTCGCCATTGCTAATCGGAACAAACGCATCCTCAGCACCTGGTCCGAGCATCATCTTGCGTGTTCTGGATCCCACGCCATCGGCACCAATCAACAGATCATATCTGCCGGTCTTGCCATCCGAAAACTTAACGTCGACGGCGCCGTCCTTCTCCTCGAAACTTCCAATCGATGTTCCAAAGATATATTGTACTCGGTCCTTGGTGACATCGTGCATAATACGACAGAGATCGCCCCTCATAATCTCATATTCGCTAGTGAAATTCTGTGACCCTTCGCCAGATGTGTTCGCCGGGAAGTAACCGCGACGCCTTCCCGACTTGTCGACTATCTGCATCCCTTGCTCTGGAGCGGCCTTGGCATGGAAAGCCTCATCAAGGCCCATGCGTTTCAAGACCTTGATCCCGTAGCCACGGAGATCTATCTGGAGTCCGGTGGTTCGCAGGTCAGGGAATCGTTCGATGACCGTGATGTCGTGGCCGAGCTTTGAGAGCCAAAATGCTGCTGCATTTCCGGCTATGCCTCCACCGCTGACGAGAATTTTCATTGGTGCCATGACTTGTTTGGTATTGTGGGCGCTCAGGTGGTAACAAAAACAAAGAATAAAGAATAAATATAATTTTACAAAATGCGGACGGGGGCGTTTTGATATGAAGTGCAACACGCCTAAATGACAGTTACTGTAACACCAGGATACTGTCGTACTTTTCAATATA
>LNAR01000552.1:15764-36224 GCA_001630585.1 Pseudogymnoascus sp. BL549 | reverse complement strand
CTCCGCCACCTTCTCCCCCACCGTCATAACCCCAAACATAGGATTAACACTCAACGGCTCCAACAAACTCGCATCAGCAACCCACACGTTCCCCGTCCCCACCACCTTTCCCTCCCCATCCACACACGTCCCAATCTTACAGCTCCCACTCCAGTGGTTCACCTGCCCCCTCGCATACGCCGACGGCGTAGTAATATACTGCTCTATCCTCGCCACGCTCGCATCGCGCTCCAAATTCAACGTCTCCACATCCGCCGGCAGCTTCGCGAAGATGCGCGCGATGAAGCCCGCAATGGCGCTCGCGTCGGGGGGAGAGGAGTAATACACGTTCCCGTCCGGACCGGGGATGAACGAGCCATCGAGGACGACGGAGCCGCGCGAGGCAAGCCCAGAGGTGCCGTAGATGTTGAGCGTGATAGTGGTGGGGGAGGTGAAGTCAGCGTAGCCTCCTGTGCCGATTGTGCCTTGGAAGCCGACGATGCGGCCGTCGGGTTGGGTGGCGCGGGAGAAGAAGACGGAGGTTTGGCCGGCGAACGCGTAGGGGCCGGAGCGCTGGGTTAGGTAGAGGGAGGAGTCGGCGGGGGAGGGGTTGTCGTATGAGGGTGAGAAGGCGGTGATGCTAGGGCTGGAGAGCTCGATGAAAGTGTTGGGGTTGTCGAAGAGGTTGGCGCCCACGGCGGCGTTGGAGATCCAGTCTTCTCGTGTGAGGTTGCCGAGTTTGCCGGCTGCAGAGAGGCGTGTGAGTTCGCCTTCGGGGCCGATGCCGGAGAACATGAGGAGGCCGGGGGTGGCGATGGCGCCGGCGCTGATGACGACGCGGCCGGTGTTGGAGAGGGGGACGAGGGTTTCAACGCCGTTGACTTTGACCCAGACGCCTGTTGCTGCGTTGCCGGTTCGCTGCACTCTCACGGCGCGAGTGCCGCTCTGGAGGTGGAAGTTAGGCAGCTTGAGTGCGTCCTGGAGGTAGGTTGGGACAGGACCGGCTCGTTGGCCGCCCTCGTATCCGTACACAGGGCGTCCGAAGACGTCGAGTTTGTTGTCTTTATCCTCATTGATTTTGACGTCGGCAAAGCCAAGGCTGTCGACTATCCAGCGTCTTACGGCGTCGTAGCCGGATTGCAGGTACTGCTTCCCATCGGCAGACGGCGTATCTGTGGATGGAGCGCGCGCTTTCACCCGCTCAGTCGCTCCAGTCATGTCAGTTGCCCTCCAGCCTGCGGGGAAGAACGAGTCCCAGTCACTAGCAGGCGGCTCAAAATACAGGCCTGCATTGATAGCGGAGCCGCCGCCGATCGTGCACCCGCCATAGGCGTTTATGGTGCCGCTGCAGATGAGGCCACCAGCGTCTCCAAAGATGGAGGAATAGAGGCCAGGGACGTCGACGCGGGTCAGGTCCGTGTCGTTGAGCCAAGACGGGCGACGGGAGGAAAGGTCTCCACCGGTGACGCCGTATGAGGGTCCTCCACCCTCGAGCAGGAGCGTATTAAGTTTGGCTTCAGCAAGGCGGGTGGCAACTACGTTTGTTATTGAGGGAGTGAGGTAAGGGAGCGGAATAGCTACCTATGATACCAGCTGGACCTGCGCCGACAACTATGGCATCCCATTGGGTCGTCGTCCAATCGGCAGCGGCCAATGGGAGGAGGGAGGCGAGCTGAGCTACGAGGAAAAGAGCTATATGCTTCATGGCTTGGGCGTTGGGTTGAGATGAGCACGAACTGTGTGAAGTCCAAAACGAACTATTGACGAGCACAATCACGGAGGGCACATTGTCAATGTTATACCAATTCCCAGCGGCGGTGCCGAGGATAGCTGGCAGTTCGGCACGAAGCAATTCAGCTCAGCCCTGAACCAAACTATTGTGATCCAGGGCTAAAATAAGAAAAATTACCGGAAATACCGTCATCTTACGAAGTCAGGGCCCCATGGGCCATGGCAGGAAGGCTTAGGTTCGTGTTGGCGGGTCGCCATGGTGCGAATGGAGCAAAAGTCGCACAAGAGAGGAAGTCCGCGGTGAAAATCAGCCCAAATCGACCCAAAGTAAATCCACTTCTCGTGTCGCCGCCGATCATGGAACCGTGTCTCGCTAGCTAGCCGCATTAAGGGTCGCTGCCGCATGAACCACGCCCCAACCAAACCTGTCACTGGTAATGCGGCTCTGCAGCCAATAACCGCGGGTTTATATGAGACAATAATTGTTTTTGTGGTTGTCGTCGCGACTGAGGATCGAGATCTTCTCATATTCTCACGACGAATCGGACTCGTGATGACCCGCGTTTGGGAATGTATGGCGTTACGACGCAGGGAGCTCCAGTCGGGCCTGAACGAAGCAAGGAGAGGGCGGACGAGGTGAACAGTGAGACTGAATACACAAAATCGAAGTCATGAGGCAAATTAAACGGGTCGCGGGAGGCATGTAAGGGGGCGGGTGACAAATCGAGGTTGGCAACAAATGGCTTTTTGACGACAAGCTTTCCCTCCCCAAAGCTAATTGGCTGGCTCAGCTGGTATTTGGGCCCAGATACCATCAGCTTCTTGGTTAGGAGCAAACAAGGAGGGCTGGCGCGTCGGATGGTATCTAGCGACTGAGTTCTCGGCCGATGTGATTGGCATGGAAGAGTACCCAATTCCGCACGCCTAGGGCCATGATACAAGCGGCTATTAACTCTTCTACGAGCAACAGGCATCGATTGGGTTGCTCCAGTCTTCTGTCATCTTTATTGCGATCCTGTCGCAACAGGAACGCCACTCCCAGCTACTGTGTTTCCAACAACTTGCCTGCTAAGTTATGCAATGGGATGGTAGTTTACAACTACTAGGTTAAGCTTTGACAAGAAAAGTAATGTTATTTACAAGATGTTTGCATGTAAAAACAATTTATTTAAGTAGTCATATAGAATGTCATCTACAGTTTTTTAAATCTTAGCACAGTGATGTTCTTAGAAAATGCCTATTTCTCTATCAAGCATCAAAGTCCTCTAGACACTCAATGGAATCTGCCAATGTTTGCCCATCCTTCAAACCACCGCCGAAGTCACGTACTTCGTCGGGCTTGATTTTTGATTTCCAGACACAGTTGCCATGGATGTCGAGCCACATCATTTTCACCAGTTTCTGGCGAAGTGCCTCCTCGTCAAGCACGTAGATCAACACTCGGGACTTAAAAGAGGCAAGTCCAAGCGCCTCATTTTCCTCCTCTCCCTCATGCTGATAATCCTCGTCCTCAAATTCATAGTCCTCCTTGACAGAGCCCTGAACGACGTCACATAGTCCTGGGATCCTAGTCAAGATATTTTGCCACCCATCCGGACCAGGCCAATCGTAGAGACCGACCTCGTCCATAACACACTTAGCCGGTATACCGCTAGCATCTCCGACATAGCAATCGGAGAACATGTCCTCGTATGCGGAAGCGAGAGACGGGTCGTAACATGTGCGCAACCAGAGAGGCTCTGTCTGACCTGGAGGCTGTGCACTGATTAGGCGCTCACTCCTGGTCTGAAAGGGCCGCAAGGCACGATCTATCTCGCCGTTCGACGGGAGATTTGCCTCTAGCTCGCTACGACTCATGTCGGCTCTTGCCCAGGCGGGCTGATGGTATGGCTTCAATCACATGTAAGACATCAGCCAGGTGTGTAACCCATTTTGTGATAAGAGAGTATTGGCGCTGAGATGATGGCATAAGTGGACATACAAAACGCTGTAAGGCTGTGAGAGCCAGGTACTCCTTAGTAAGCCTTTCCCACTGCTGCAGGTCCTTAGTCACAGGAAGTGAGAAGTCCCACTTTTCCTTTCACGCAAGTAAGTCGGTGTCATTATCATCCGTCGAGAGTAGTAAACTTACTAGGATGAAGAAGTCAAGAGGGACTGTGCCGTACTGGCCCAGTCTTTGAGAGTTTGTGTCTGACATCTCGATTGGGATTTGTCTATCACGTTGCCGTTTCTTGTGGAGAGAGAGTGGGGAGTGGTCGGAAATGAGGGAACAAGGAAAGACTCTTGGCGTTTAGGTAAGAAGACGTTGATGAGATGCACAAATAGAGACGAAGAGAGGATAGAAATATTGATGGTAAGACGCAGGAGATCGGAGATTGGCGTAATATAAACTACTAGCCTAGTCGATTAGCGAACAAGTGGGTTTAAAAGATATTTTTGATATCCCTCTCTCCTTACTTGCGAACCCCCAAAAGGGCCTACTCTTTTCTTCAACATATACGGAGATGAGATACACATCGGTCCATATGGATATGGACATGGGCTGTGCAGCGAATCTTGCCCTATCAGCCCGTTGTGAAATCCTGGATAGCAATGTACAGCGCAACAGGACCCCTCCAACTCTCGGCCGAAACATGGTGAAATAGCCAATACATGAACGATTTGGACTTTGTGACCTTGGTTCGTACGGACAGTGAGGGCATGGAAATGAATGCGTGTCCTAGCAAAGCAACTATCCACACATTCAAGGTTAAGTTGTCAAAGTCATCATTAGTGCCCATCCGCCCAAAGACATCGAACTGGTTGGTGTCTTTGCTGTCTGCACCGATGATGATGTTGTCGAGAGTTGGGATGTCGAAAGCCTCGATGGTAGTTGATGAACTACGAAGGCAATCGGTGTCAAGATTGGCATAAACTCTGGGAAAGGATAATTAACAATCATCCATGGCTCAAGTTGTGTCGTTGCGACCCACCCGTCAAACATATACATATACAGATTCCGAAAGAAGTCGGCACGGTATATGTCTCCAGGCAGCGCCACGTACGTTTCCTCAAGCTAGGGAAGGTAATTCCTGACTAGATTGAGGTTGTCCTCGCTGGTGTATAACACCCACTCCTAGTCATGGTGTTTTTCGCGGCACCCCATGCTCGGTTTCTAGAACTTTGCCCGGAGTTCGTTGGTTTTCCAGCTCTAATGGGGCAGCTTCGGGATGAATGACCTGTCGGAAGGTAAAGGGCGGCAGAGGAGTTCCACTGCTGATAGAGGTCGTGTCAGTGTAGAGTCTATACTCGAGTCTGTCGACGGTGCATCAATATTCGGAGGACAACGTGCGCGTACATCCAGAGACCATCGCACAGTCAGTTTGTCCACGGATGTACATAGCTGAAGCTATGGAAATGGAATGGATTAGTTCAATGGTAATGTTGCAACATGTAAACAAAGCCCGACCTCTCAATATGACATCTACTGGTGGCTAAAAAAGGGAAATTCACGAAGAGTTCAATTCACGGAGCCTTCAGCCATGCACCAAAGCCAGGTGCTTTACGTGATATATTTATGCTGCAGCTTCTATCTATTTCGTTTTATGGCCGTTAGTTTTCAGGGACTTGCTCCTAAACGTATACATGAACAGCTGCTCCCTGCTCCAGACCTCCTTGTCCTTGTCCTCGATCTCCTCAATAAGAAACATTTTCTTCGCCACCTTCATAAACTTCGCATCAGCTCGACGTCTTTTCTTGAAGCAGAAGTAGATCACTGCCTGGTCGCAAGCAGTGAGAAGCTCAGAGAGTGTGAAGAGGAGCAGGGGAAACGCTGGCTCAAAATAGACGCAGTCAGCCGCAAGGATATGTGTCGCAGGTTTCGAAGATAGGACTTCCGGCAGCGGCTCTCCCCTAGTTTAGTAGTCAGTAAACGGTCCGGAGGCAAATGTGGCTATGCAAATACCAGTTAAGCACTAAAGGGGTAACACGTGACTCGAGGTTGTTGAGCTTGATATTCTGCTCCATCAACGGCATCATATTTATTTGGTCTGTAATGTATATCGGTGCCGTGATATCGCAATGTAATGCGACTGCGAGTCCGACAAGTCCTCCTCCAGCTCCAAGCTCGAGTCTATAATTTTGTGTCAGCTGACCAGTTTTTTTTTCCATGAGAGTGAGCCGGAAACCGGACTGGAGTGATATTGGAATGACGAGAACCGCCACTCCAAACGCCAGCTCTGCTGGCTTCGTTCTCACATTGTAGCATCTTTCAGATCATTCTTGTGTTCCCTCAGCATATATTTTGAGAGTACCATCCCCGCCGGCCACAGTTGGCCCCCACATCCGCCTTTCAGGTCTTCATGGAGCTGTAGTGGTGCTGCGAGCAGCCCGTCAAAGTCTATTGACGTCGTTTGCGCGGCCTTGTAAACTGGGAGAGGAGTGAAGTCTTCGCCGATAGAAAGAGGCGAGAAGTCCGGAGATGGGACGCGGGGGATCATCGCTCGCAGGGTTTTGATATCGATATGTTTTACTACTGTAGGTACAACACAAGGTTGTTCGTCGTCTTGGCTGATGTATCGAAATGTAACAGATTGCTACTATTCGCTAAGAGAGTGACTTATTGCGTGACTTTGGTTTGTATGGTTGCCAGATTTTACCAGATGCAGTTTAGTGCCAACGGGAAAGCCGCAAGCCTGACCCTCCCTCCCTTCCATAGACCCTGACATCAATCTGAGAAGTACAGTACGTACTCACAACCGTACTTATTCTGCGAACGCCGAGTGCTCTTATTTTACTCCTATTCAACTCCTAGCTACCTCCTGTTTACCTCCTGTTTACTCCTTTCTACAGCTTTGTGACCAGTGGCTTGCGCCTTATACAACGATATATACCGTTGAGAATGCTCCGTGCTTTGGGCACAGGCTAACCATCCAATCGAAAATGATCCCTCACATTTCTCTATTTCCGTTTGGATCAAACCCAGATTGAGGGATTCCCATTTCATGGTTCAAGGATCCAAACAGCAGTCGATCAACTTTGGAGCAATGGGATTTCGAGCATGGATCCCGAGCGTGGATTTTGGATATGCTTGTTGGGAGATGGTGAGCCTTAATACTCCCGAGAGATGGTGGCATACCAGCCCGACCCCTTGATAAGTTACAGAACAATGGCCTCCTTGCAGGACGTGCAATCTTATCGAACGCCCTGTGAACTCCTTCTCGTCATACCTCGTCCACTCAAACAGTATTAAGCCTCGTGGCAAGGTAAACAAGATATGCGAGGGAGCATATCCGTTTGATGATGCCTGTAGCCGCCTTGTTCGACATTGGAACGGCAGAACGCGGCCGGGAAGGTTCGTCAAGTTTGCATCTCGGGATCCTTCCCTCTTCATTTCGTCCTGTTATTCTTGGTATTTTGTTTGCTCTTCATGTTGTGTCGCTATCGATTCTTTATTTCTACCGGGCGATCTGGAGAAACCATCTTGGACTAAAAAGTTGAGTCTCCTCGGACAACAGCAAGATGCAACTCTACATGCACCGTGGCCACGTGCGGAAGATGCAGGTGCAGACTGCATGCATGATTTTGCTTCTAGAAGGTCTCGCTGCAGCAGCGCCTACAATAAATCTCCCTTTGAACTCTCAGTTCCCTCCTGTTGCGCGAGTCTCTGAACCATTCAATTTCACACTTTCCAACTCGACATTTTCTTCAGGCGGGATAATTACCTTCGCTTTGTCGCAGGCGCCAAGTTGGCTGTCTCTCGATGCCACAACTCGAACTCTCTCCGGCTCGCCGCCAGAGTTGGCTTTTGGCACAACGCCGACCGTTGATATTGTTGCTACTGACGGGTCTGGGTCGGTCACTATGAAGTCAATACTGGCCGTCTCGTCACATACGGCGCCAGAACTCACTATACCAATTGAAACTCAACTACAGTCTCTGGCTGGTAAAACTGTGGATGACTCAGTTATATTAAAACCGTCGTCTCGATTCGGCTTCAGTTTCAGCAAAACCACTTTCACGTATAAGGAAAATCCATCTGTCCTCAAAGTATTTGCAGTTACAACGGACAACACGCCTCTTCCTCCTTGGATATCCTTTGACAACTCCACAATGACATTCTCGGGGGAAACGCCAGACCCGGAGGCTTTAGCCACGCCCCAGGAGCGCGTCGGAATCCGCCTTGTTGCGTCAGAAAGGCCTGGATTTGCTGGAGCATCAATGACGTTCTATATCGTAGTAGAAAATCACAGGCTTGAGTGGGATGATGCAGTTCTCAATCTGAAAGCTTTTGTTGGAAAAACATTTCAATTCAACGGCTTGTCCGAGACTCTGAAACTGGACGATAAAGTAGCAAACAAGTCGGATATTAGGTCCATCACAGCTGCTGATGCGCCTCCGTGGCTCAAGTTCGACAACACCACCTATGTTCTATATGGGACCCCACAGGAGCCACGGGATAGTGTATCTCCGCTTGATGTGACAGTTTCGGCCGAAGACAGATTTGGTGGAACTGCGTCGGTCGTCATTCGAGTAACCGTGGCAAACAATATATTCTCTGGCGCCGATATTCCTCCACCAAACGCTATTCTTGGCCAACCTTTCGCATATAATATCAGCCAAGCTTTCGTTGATTCATCCGCTGTTGACATTAAAGTGTCGTTCTCGCCAGAAGTACCTTGGTTATCATTTGATTCAAAAACCTGTACACTATCAGGAGATGTTTCCAAATCCGCTGAAGAATCATTTATCAACGTAACGATGGCTGCAACACCCAAATTATCTTTTCCAAAGGCAGCTTCAAATTTGAAGTCATTTACTATTAACGTTGTTTCTCGGTCTCTCGGTACGTCATCTGTTATTCACACCCCATCAATTCTTAGAACTGACGTTTCAATACTAGATTCTAATGGTTTAGATACCGCTGACCCAACTGCCGGTGCTTCAAATCGTGCTTTAAACCGAGGAGAGCTTGCTGCGATAATCATCTTGGCTATATTTACAGTAATTTTGATCGTTGGATTTCTGTTATACTGCGGAAGGCGACAAAATCGCCTCAAAACGTCGGGTCCCCCGGTCCCTCTGTCAAAACGAGACATCTCAACGCCGAGGCTTCAGAAAAAGTACTCCATATTGGGTCTGAACGGGAGTTTAGGGAGTTTCCATCCGGGTTTGAAGCCGAAGGCAAGAAATGTGAAGAAGCTTACGTTGAACAACCCAGACCTGTTCGGTACAAACCAATCTGGTGTAGCTGCTCGACAATCCGCGTCATCCTCCAGGTACTCCAACCTACTCTCTTCACATTTTGACCCAGGCCATATTGGTCACAAAGACTTCTGTCGTCCATTTCCAGGAACAGGCGCGTCCGAAAGCTCCATCAACGATGACCATGATATTATAATCATTCAAAACTTTCCTCGCGAATCCAATGAGGAGACCAAATCTCATAGTGGTATCACTACAGCTCCCTCTGCAGTTCGCACCAAGGGCGGTTCATATTCATTCCACCCGTATCGCACGACTCCCAGGACATCCGGCCTCCAGCAAGGCTCAGAGATGAGCTCCACAGCTAGCACGGGCACATACCGCGCGCACAAACGGCATCGAACCCCCAACGATCTTGGTCCTCTTCCAAATACCCCGAGTATGAATCCCAGCGGTGCCGCAATCCAACGTACTGGTTCCGTGCGTTCAAATAGTAGCAGCAACAGAACAATTCAACCCTGGAACAAAGTAGGTCCTGCCAATGGAGGTCACCAAACTCCGCCGACCACCCCTATCGAAGACAGCGCCTGGGGAAGCCTCCCGAGCAGCCCAATCAAGAGCTCTTCCGCCCGTCCACGGAGCAACTTGAGTGCCGTCACTGAATCCACCGACGTGCTTTACCTGGGCCACCCCTCCCCTACAACTACATCGGATGATGTACCTTCGATGAAGTCTGGTGCTGTTACACCGTTCACCAAACCCCTCCAGACTTTTCTTGACATGGCCTACTCAGCGCCAAGCACCCCATCGCTCTCTCACCTGCATGGTCGACGTGTTACGGGATCGAGTCCGTTCTTCAGTGGCAGCCATCGCACAATTTCGCGGGTGCAGTCGCGTAGCAAGAAGGTCGTCGGCGAGGGTAAAGAAATGTCGATGAGGAATAACTGCCGTCAGGTGGTTCCCGAGCCGTTAGCACTACGGAATTTCTCGAAAGGGGAGAACTCATTGCTGGGTCTACAAGATCCAGGGTTTGCCCAGTTGCTAGGCGGACCGGGTAATAGCCGCAACGATTCGGTTGGTATCAGCTCATATACTGGCTCAATCGAAATGACTGAGGATGGCACAAAGCACTTGATCTCCTTTTTGGCCGCGGTGGACAAAAGAAGAAGCTGGATGACCGATACGGACTCGAGGCAGTCATTCAGCGCGTGGGATTTCGAGCAGGAAGATGACAGCGCAAATGAGGTATCTGGCGTGGGGCTGCAGAGATTCAAGAGCTACAAAAGTAACGTCTCGGGCCGCTCCAAGATGACGTTTAGGGGGCTGAGCATTTGGGAAGGCAGCGAGGGTCAGGATACCTCAGGGGCAACTTTTGTAGAGCAAGTGACTGCGATGGACTTTTGTGGGGGACTATTTGAAAGCAGCTCTGGTGGCGGGGGGCGATGGGGTGGGAGCTTGTGGTCTGAGAGTAGAGGTGATAGTTCTGGGAGGTTGTCGGCGCCGGTGAGTCCGAGAGGCTTTGAGCTGGGGCCTTGGATTAAGCCGGATGGTGACGGTGGTGTGGGTTCGGCTATATGAGTATGGGCGAACGGCTACTTGGTGTGTTATGCGAGTTTGTGATTTATATCTGCTGGTCAGAGTTTGTAGTTTTGTATGGAAGAGCGGGCAAGGGGTGGTGGGCTATGGAGTAATAAGGAGGAGTTCGAGGGGGTTAATTGGCCGTCGAAGGGCAGTTTTCATTTGCCGATTACATTATTTTGTTATCTTACCATTGAGAATCTATTCAAAAACATGATGCCTTAGTCTCCGTCAAGTTATTGCTGTCCCTTTTTGTGTCCGATATGCATTTTTAATATATTATGTTGGGATTTCCCACAAATTATAATATAGGTGTGATTAAATTATTCATCAATGAGCAATATTCATATCACACAAAATAATTCCCGACTACTACCGCAAGGCCAATTTGTCCCATCGGCACCAACGGCTATCATCAAATACAAATACAAGTATATCTACCATAGCCACTCTGAGGTAATCAAGGCACAGAAAAATCGGTGTTTGATGCGGCATTTGATGCGGCCGTAGGCGTTGCGGCTGGGCGGCCGCTAGCTCATCCCAGACATAATGGAGATGACTTCACCCTTCTAAACTCCGGTGGCACAAACATCACTTCGGTTTTTGCTATGGATTTAAATGGTCAAGATGTAGGGGGTATATATAGCGAGCTTGATTGCTCTAAAAACGACTCTCATCATCGCAACAGCCTCCAAGCATCATATCAATTGGCCTATAAAATCCCAAGGTGATATATCGCTCCCTGGAACTCCTATACCATTCAATAACTGACTTATGCCTTCAGTTATATAACATAGCTATTGCAATCATGCCAGAAAAGCTACCTACTCGCCAACTCGGCCGTAACGGCCCTGAAGTACCTGCTCTGGGCTTGGGAATGATGGGTCTCTCGGCCTACTACGGCACGATTGATGATGACGAGACTCGTTTCAAGTTTCTTGACCGTGCTTACGAGCTTGGAGCTACATTATGGGACACCGCAGATGTGTACGGCGACAGCGAGGAGTTAATTGGGAAGTGGTTCAAGCGGACAGGGAAGCGCGATGATATCTTTCTGGTCACCAAGGTGCGTTATGTCTTTCAAAAAAAAAATGAGGGGGGCAATATCACGAAGTCAGATGTGATGGACACGGGAACTAACGAACATGTAGTTTGGAAATTTAGTTCCAAAGGATGAACTGGCAAGTGGTGACGGGATAGCTGCGATGAAGGCTAGAACCATCGACAGCACCCCTGAATACTGCCTCGAAGCATGCGAGTTGAGCCTCAAGAAGCTGGGCGTCGACTACATCGACCTCTACTACGCACACAGGATCGATGGGGTGACACCCATCGAGAAGACTATGGAGGCATTAGTCAGATTGAAAGAGTGAGTTCATTTACCCCTCCTCCCCAACCTCATTCTAACCCCTTTCCCAAGAGCAGGAAAAATCAAGCACATCGGCCTCTCTGAACCCTCCGCTGCCACCATCCGCCGCGCCCACGCCATCCACCCCCTCGCGTGCGTACAGATGGAATACTCCCCATTCAGCATGGACATTGAATCCCCCAGAACTTCCATCCTGAGCACCTGCCGCGAGCTCGGCATCTCCGTCGTAGCCTACTCACCCATGGGCCGAGGCTTCTTCACCGGCGCATATCGCTCCCCTGACGACTTCGAGGTTAGCGATGTGCGCCGCGCGCTTCCGCGATTCGCTCCAGAGAATTTTGATAAGAATCTGAAGATGGTAGATGAGCTGCGGGAGGTGGCGGAGAGGGAGGGGGTGACAGCAGGGCAATTGACGTTGGCGTGGCTGTTGGCCCAAGGGGAGGATGTGATACCGATTCCTGGGACGAGGAAGATAGGGAATCTGGAGGAGAACCTGGGGGCGCTGCGGGTGAGGTTGCGGGAGGAGACTGTGAGGGAGGTTAGGGGGATTGTGGAGAGGGCTGTGGTGGTGGGGGAGAGGTATCCGATGACGAAGGGGGTGAAGTCGATGTTTGTTGATACGCCGGTGTTGTGAGGAGAGGGTGGAAGGGGGAGGGCGTTGTATCATATACGTTATATCACTAATAACTAATATTATATTGAAACATCCACGTTATTACCTGCGCGAGCGAACCGTTACCCCGCAATCTGACGATGATATGTGATCAAGTTATGATGCCAACTTTCATCTGTGTTTTGGATATAAAATTGTCCAGTATTTATTCCCATGGCCAACGTCATCAATGTTTTACCTTCCCGTACATAATAACATCGAGCAACAGGGCAATATATGACAGAATAGCACACCTCTGATATCTCCAGCTAATCTTATTCATGTCGCCGTCACTGCATCGTGCCAAAAGGGGCTCGTTGTCATGGCGAAGCAGAATCAGGGGCAGAATCAAAAACCACGCCACCAAACAATGCTATCGATATCCCATATAAAACCCCGCCGATCATAAAATCCAGCACAATTCAAATAAAATTTAAGCTTATCACTCAAAGCAATACAATCACTCACAAATGCAATCTCAAGAACATTCCTCATATTACCAGGGGAAATCGCCATATCACTCAACTCTCCACCACGGGACCCTCATCAACCCGTGTGGAGCCCACGATATTCTCCCCTATCCTTACCGACAATCATCACCCATCGCCCGCCCGCCGTCATCACATCGCAATACAACGCTGCCCACCCCCGCGCGCGCCGACGGGCAACGACAAAACAACGATTAGCATCGTCAGATAAACTCGGTTGTCGGGCAAGCCAAAAAAAACCACCCACCAAATCTCGACACCTCAAAGGGCGCCCACTGTAACCCAGCAGCGATCCGCCCGAAAAACGGGGGCGCTCTCATCTCGAGAGTTTGGGTCGACCGACCCTTTGTTTACCTTTAGCTCGTCCCCCACGCCCCACCTGATCGTGAGCACGGGGGCAAGGGAGCACAGTCGATGCCCAAGCTCGCACCTTAGATTACGCAATGGCCAAAAGGAAAAATGGCACGTTCACGATAGGACGTCTGCAAGGCGTCAATCATCAATCATCGACTCCGGGATACCCCCTCCGAAGAGATAGACAACAGACCCTCAGCCTCAGCTGCTGATAGACAACTCCCCAAGACATTGTCACGAGACCTCATCACGTGTAGACAGGTATGTACTCACCTCGCACCACACACACACACCACCACCCCCATCCCCTTTTTACACCCTCGCACAACAGCCAAAAAACCCGCAATCTCATCCCAAGCCACCATACCATCTCCCACATCCCCCCTGCGCGCACCACCCCATTCCCATCTCCCCGACCCGACATCCGTACCGTATCCCACCCCCTTGCACCAGTGAACCCTCTCTCTCCGCATCCGCGCAATTTCCCATTCACCCGCCCGCGCACCCGCCCGCCCACTCCGCCACCGCCAGTGCTATGGATAGGTCCCCCACGGAAAACGCCACGGGCGCCCGTATTCCCGTATGCAGTATCGACCCAGCAACACCAAAACACCAACGCCAACACTACACCACACACATAGCTAATTCCCGGCTTTTTCTCTTGGCGTGGATGCGCACGGAGCATGGGGCGCCACGGCGCGCGACGGTGCGAGTGGGGCGCCAGATTTCCGGGTTGCGGCTTCGTCTCCGGTGGCCGCGGGGAGCTAGGATGGATGGGGTTTGGCGCGGTGGTTACATAAGGGCGTAGGTAAGACGGGTGGTGGTGTGAAAAGGGGCGGGAGGGACGGACGGGCTGGGTGAGGTGAGTGATGCGGTGGGTGGCTGCACAATGCACAACTCTCTCGCCTCGCCTCGCTCGCGGCTGGACTTGGGGCGGCTGGGGACGTCGTACATACATACATACATATTGTGAGTAATGTATTGTATGTATTGTGCGTGGTGCGACTGTTGGCGATTCATACCCGCACAGATCTCGGACAGGAGAGCTATGTGTCTGAGCTATGCTCTGGGGAGGGGGCCGGGGAGGCAGGCAAGGCATGGGGAAGTGCTGTCGTCGCACAGAAACGGGCGGGAATTTGAGATGGGGAGGTGGGAGGTGGGGGGAGGCGAGGCAGATTATGCGAATCGGCATCGTGGAACACGGATGCGGGTGCATGACCAGGCATGAGAATGACGGCGCGGAGGCGGCTGGTAGCTGAGGCGAGGCCAGGCGAGGCGACTGAACTGACCACCTAAACTGAGCTGACTGAACTGACCTCTGACTGAACTGAACTGAAAACCGACTGGTAACGTCTGGCCTCGCTGGTGGCCGCTCGAGGGCCCGCGTTTATGCAAGGCAGTTGTGCGTCGGTGCGTACTGTAGTGTAATGCCGGCAATCCCCCCCGAGTTGCATATTCGTACCCATTCCTATTCCGCCGTACCGTGTATGTGTGGGGTTTTGGGACCAGCCGGTGGGAGAAAAAAAAAACCCTTGCCTAGCTCATCCCGAATCCTGAGGCCCTCCATCACTCCCTCGCACGTCGCACGCGTCGTCGCCACACCTTCGAGACACGTGTGGCGCGCGGAGACAGCTTCAAGAGGGCCATGTTGACGCGATTGAGATCAAACTGCGGTTCGGTCCACCAAAACGTCCCCTCTTCACGCAATCTGGCGCAATCAGAAGAAACGTTCCCGCCGGCAAATCCACTTGCCGCCTGATTTCCGCCGGGAGGGAGCGGTTGAGGCGATTTGGTTTGCCCAGATATCCGTGGCTGGGATGGACCAGGGGGAGGTTGAGGCACGGGGGTGGGAAACAGGGGCGAGTCATTTCGCGGTCCTGGCTGTGGTGGGGTAACCTGGGAGAGTACAGGCTCCGTCCCATTCTGTGGCTTTCTTTTTTGGAGGTGAAGCTAGGCGGCGCCCGCTAAGGTTGTCCCCCCCCCTAGAGGTCCCCTCTGCTCGGAGCGGGCCCTGATTTTGTGTAGCGTCATATTCCAAATTTTTAGCACCACCGCACTTCCGCGTCGCTGAGAGCTCACAGACAGAAAGACAGCATAACCGCATACGGAATACGGTGAAAGTGGAGTATGAAGCGTACAGCAGTAGTAGAGCAGGTAGGACGCATTAGGGTTGAAGGGACGCCTCGATCCATCCATTCCCATCGCTCGAATCCCACGACAGCTAGCTACGGTCCCAAAACGAGGCCCTGGTCGGCGAGCTACATGCGCTACTGCGGCCAGGAAAGCGGACGTTGCGGAACGGTTACCTCACATCTAGCAACAGGCCACCCATACAGCAGCCCCCTAACGCGAGCTTCGGGGCCCTAAAAATGGCTGTGGGGAAAAGGCCACCGACCGTGAGGGTGGAGTGGAGAAAGAGAGAAAGAGCTCAGGAAAATCGGGACCACCATCCAGGCAGGTTGCTTGCTTAGCTCGCGCGGTGGTGCTAACTTGGAAGGGATGGGATGCTGTGGTCGTGTACGGCGCACGGTAGTATGGGCAGTAGTGGCCTCCGCCCGCACCCGGTGGCTGGCGCGGCGGGCACACTAGAGGCTGCCTGGACCCTTCACCACGGAAGCGGAAGCTCTTTGGGAATGGGGGCTGGAGTTAGCCTTTGCTGGGCACTGAGACCCAAGACGGCGCGGGCTCTTATCTTCGACGCCAGCGGGAGCGAGAGACACAATGAGGGTTAGGGAACTGTTAGGGGGGGTTTAGAGCAGAGGTTAGGACACGTTAGCAACGGTTTAGCTTCGGCCACGGTCCTGGTTCGAATTACACACAAAACCCGGAGCTCGCCGTTATGGATCGCGGCGCCGGAGCAGACAGGCCTTCCCCTCTGTGTAGTCTTCTCCACTTCGACAACCCAGCAACCGAGATACCAGAATCCGCCTGCGACGCAACTGAGTGGGCTCGTAGACTCGCTCGTCCCAGTCCCAGGCCCAGTAGAGTGCGCGATGCGCGTAGGATGTGCGCGACGAGCTCCCCGGGCCATGATCTCTTCATCCATTGCCCGAGTTGGTTAACAGGCCTCTCCCAGTAAGTAAGTTAAGAGCGCCCCACTGGCCTTTGGGTCATGCGAAGGGTTTCACCGGGAGAAGCAAAAATAACACTTGAGGGCTGGCCAAGCGATGCGCTGGACAGAATGCTGGGAGTTAGCAGTAGTACTGTATGGTTCCCATGAGGGGAACACGCAGCGTGTCGGTCGGTCGGAGGGATAGGGAGGGAAAGTTCTTTCTGTCGGGATCCTACCCAAACAGGACGATTTCCGTCCAATATTCGCAACGGTTTATGTTTTCGCCACTGGCGCGCCGTTGCGCTTTGATCGCCCGCGAGCTGCGACGAACGTTGCAATATCGATAATATGCGATCAGATGAAAAGTGCCATATAACGTCCGTGGGTCAATGCGACGGAAACTCGATATGTGTGATCCAGCGTACAATTACGTAGGGAACCAGGGAACACGAACCACAACAAGTCACTTCCCTGCCTGGGATGTATGGAGGGGGTACCCGCAACCAAGGTTCCCGGTTACAAAATTATCTGAGAGCCGCTCCTCCATTTTTTGTATCAGGACGGGTATGGGGAAGAGGATATGCCGACTATTGCAACGATCCATAGCGTACCTTACATCGATGAGGGGGATCATCAGCGTCTAAGAGCAGTACCACCACACCTATCTGGCGTGTGATAGCGTCTAAAGGCGCGAAGAGAGGGCTTTGTACGGCCTGAGCCGGAGATCCTTCTCAGTTGGGACAAATGGGCGAGGTCAGCTCGAAGCTAGGTCGGTGGTGAAGCTCGATCTTGCAATAGTATTCACCTTAGGGTCGGTCCATGGCACGACCAGATTCCCTACCGTAGTCGCAAAAACTGCCGGGTATCGACGACCATCGATAATTGAATCTCATCGCAAATTGACATGTGTTGCGTGATACGGAGTCGTTTCTGCAGCCCCATTGCTTCGCGTTTCCGATTGTCGAAGTCTGTGACGCGTTTCGGCCGGGAAACCACCCGCCCGCATGAATAGTGATGCAGAATTACATGACACGGGCCATCCCCATATTTACCATCATCACGCAGGAAAAGGAAGGTTTGGTAAGTGAGCAAAGCGCAGAGCGAGTCTGAGAGTCGAGCAACTGTCTGTGGGTTGCATGAAGGCCCAGTTATGCACAGCGGAAACGCACGGCGAAGGGGCCACGGAGGCCTCAAAGCAGAACCGTCACTTTGCGATAGGTTGCCGCGATCTATGACCCAATCGCTGGGGAAAAACTAGGCTAGAATCGGCGCTGAAGAATATATTGTCTGACTGCATATGAACCACCACAAGGGCCAGGATAGGATCACATATTGGATTTCTGAATGCATTTTGGGAAACCCCTCCGAGCCGCTGTGACGTGCCTGCCCTATGGGCTTGAAGTGACGAAGAATCCCAGGAAGAGTAAGGGTATGGCTGGCCTGCCTGACTTACCGGCCCCCGCGTGGCATACTGCCTGCTGGAGTAGCGAACGGGCGCCACGTGTGGCCAACTGCCGGCTCTAGAGATTCGTGCTGTAAAAGTATCACTGATCACTGGCACCATCATCCGTCAAAATCAATAAACGGCTGCCCATCACTAGGCGGGTAATAGTAGATCTTTCCAATAGTCTAGTTTGACGTGATGGGGGATGAGGCCTGAAAGTTCCACAGGAATAAGCAGATATGAGGAATTCATTGAGTGAGTGATTCCCCCCACGAGAAATAAGAAATTTGAAATGGAGATAGTGCCGCAAACGCAAGAGAACGTGCTTCCATTCCGTTGGTGGTGCTGGCTGCAGATGGATGCCGAGTGAGGCATTCCTAGCACCAACGATAGGGAAAGCTTAGTTGCCAAGGAACTGGATAAGCTCTCACGCAAGTCACGCAGATAGCTGCAATCTTTTGAAATGCCCAGATGGGATGCAGTACGTAAGTTGTTGTTGCCCAAGACCGCAGTCACATGTAAAGAAAGCTACATATCTGGCGTGATGTGATTAGGCCACAACGCCTCAAGTGCGGTACTTAGCGGGTGTCACAGTACAGTATGTGATATGTAGCTGCCCCCCGCAGTCTCTCCACCAGAATTGTGCAGGGGGGACATAACGACAAGATGAGGATAGGATTAGCGTTTGTAGCGTTGGATAACGGGGATGAGGCTTGTCCGGAAGGAACCCGGTCTCCCTCGCGCGCTTCAAAAAAGGGCACTAGAGGGGGAGGAGAGTCGCAAGCAACGCATGGTTTGGGCTAAGCAGCACCAAACGATTCGAGACCGTTGTCTCGATCTATTGTCTTCAGCAAATCGGTATCTGGCCACCTGGAACGTTCTCGAGTATCTTCAACAGCTGAGAAGTGATTCATTCCTGTACGATGAGCTGCAGTCCTGTGCGAGCTGTGACCAGCTTTTGATCCAGCGGGGGGTGACAAGTCCAAAAAAAGGACAGACTCTGGGGCAAAGAGCCTGGCCATTTCCTGTCACGGCTGGGGCTCCGAGCTTCTCGCCACCATTTCCTATTGCTTGCAGGTCCGCGCGAATCACGATGCGGCCGAATAATGAGCTGCGAGGTGAAGCACATTATCGCAGATTATACCAACACTTACTTAGCTCTGATGAGCGGCAAATCGCGACTGGTGGTGGCCTTCATCACAGTGGCCCCAGCAGGGATACCCATGGTGTGCCCAAAAGGCCAGCTCTTGACAGAAACCCCACCAAATTCTGTGATTAACCAGAGTAATAGTCCAGTACGACAGGGTGTGGCTCAGTGGGATCTGGCGTTGGTTTGCTTGTTCCTAGTGCCATCTGGACTGGTTGGTTTGGTTCTATTCTTGCTTGCGAGTCGGAAGAGAGGATCGCCGAGGGGAGTGACGGACGGAACATGACCGCATTGAAGACGCAGCGCATTGGCTGTCGCGTCCTTCCCGTCTGCTATCTCATGCGACATGGTTCACAGCGATCACGGAGGCTGTGGAAGCCGACGCGCACCCAAGGTTGGTAAAACGGGCTGCTCCAAGCAAGAAGAGAAGCTGCTGGTAGTGCAGCTCGTGGAGGCTGGACGCGCAGGCTGTAAACAAACCCGTCTCGCACAGCAGTGTCACAATGGTAGTAGAAAGGGAAATTAAGAGTAAGAGCTGGGGGTAGCTTAATCGTCGACCCCCAATCGGGCCAGACTCATTGGACGAAAGGGCGTTGGTCTGATCTATTTTGGACAGGACCTCTTTCTTTTGGTGCAGTTGCATGACCTGCTTCGTCCAGTGGGGGAGGAGAGGAGGCTGTTGCAGATGATCTTGGACACGCAGTGTCTGAGACTCGAGGACGCCGCCTCTGTCTGGGAAGCACGAAGCCACCACAGTGAGAGGCTGTAACGGCTCTTCGCGGGATACTAGTCATGATCCCTAGAAAGTAGGGGACTCGTGTGGAGATTTGACTTGGGGGGGAGGTCCACCCACACGACTATCAGGCCAAACGACAACAGTCGCAGTGCTAGGGTTTGTTATGTTTGTGTTGGTTGGGGATTTGTTGTTGGTGATCACTGGAGTTATGTACGGAGAACATGTGCACTCCGTACATTAACAGGGAGTGTATTTTTGTAGGATGCAGCCCCAGGAAAAAGCGCGGATTCTAGCTGGTGGAGCCTGTTCCTTCCTGGCCAGAGTGCTGGGTCGCTGTTTCCCCAGGCTTGTTGGTACTGGGAGCTGGATAAAATTGTGAATAACTCAGGTACGGTAAGTACTGTGCGACGAGAGATGAGATGGCTGTGGGAGTACGAGCAAAGTAGAAATTCAGGTACGAAGCGCACCCCTCGCGTTGTTTTTATTTGTCTGTTATGTGTGTTTATTTGTGTTGATTGTTATTTTATTTTATTTTATTTTTGCCTGTACGCGTGTAGTCTGTTCCGTCTCACAGGGTTTTGGACTCAGGTGGACTTGCTTCGGACGGAGGAGTGTACAGATAGGGACAGAAGGGACAGAGGGGACAAACGGGGTTCGAGATCAGTAGCAATAGGTGGTTGGGGGATGAGGTTGGGTGAGTTGGGACGAGTGGAGGGTGTTTTAGGGTGCTGGGGGGGACTGGGCTGGG